>JAQGBT010001065.1:0-36639 GCA_034698585.1 Disparrhopalites patrizii
TTTATAAATAATTATATTATATTTATATTGCTATTTATTTATAAATAATTATATTATATTTATATTGCTATTTATTTATAAATAATTATATTATATTTATATTGCTATTTATTTTTTATTTACTATAATACTATATAAACGCCGCATTTAATTGTTATTATTATGACTGATTATTCCTCTCTGCTATCCCACTTCATTGTATTTTACATCTAATCATCCACACCAGTGGAATTGGTGAAAGTGAGGCGACACGTTCACTTTTTCCTTTGAGGATAAATAAATAACAGTAAATATGTATCTTGTCATCTACATAAAATGTATATGGAGTCTACTGGATAAGAACGCCAGAAGAGAATGGAAAGAGAAACCCTTTCCATCGTTTGCCAAGCCACATTTGAATCAAAAATCCAGACTCCACCATCTGCTGAATAGGCCTTACTACCATGGCTGGTAAGACTTCTCTGGAGTCCGTCGGGTGGCAGTGAAATGAGCAAAACGTTCTGAGGAGATCTGCCTTGCTACAATCAAAGGCTGACTTGGCTGTCATCACGACATGATCATGATCCCCCTGTCATAGGACAGGAAGTTCTGTCAATGTGCGATACCTTATTAATGTCATTTACTTATGTTGCTCAAGCTTTAATAAGTACTAATTCCTCTGTTATTTGTTAGCGTCTCCTTGGAGTGTTCCCTGGATCTCTTTCCCAACTTAGACTGCGAAGAGAACGGCGGCCAGCGGCCACTGCGGCCACTGATCCCATAAATGGGACATTTTTTGTTATGGGAATTAGATCAATATGTCAACAAGCGAGCTTCAAATGGTGAGCTTCAGGACACTCTGTAATGCTCACTGATAGCAAGGATATTTTGTAAATCCTTCACACGTACACATACACACACACAAATAAGTTAAAGGACAAACAAACTACGAGTGATAATAAACTATCAAAAGATTGTGACTTCAGGTATGACTGCACCCTGGTTACAGCTGTTTTCACTTATTTATGTATTTCTCATCACCTTTTCAAATTCAAGGAATTTTTTCACTACCACTATACGTTACTCTGTACATATATACATATGTACATATAATATCAGTGTAGTATGAAATTAAAAAGCTTTATTTCCATTCCGGAGTATAAAGAATACATAATAGCATTTTGTGTTTACAACAAACACACAAATAGGTATATTTACTATTAGATATCTGTTGATAGCAAAACATGTAGCGCAGGCATGGCAGGGTTCGGTTGTAGTAAAACAAAGCAAAGACAGCTTCACGATGTGTATAGAGTGTAAATAATGCATATGCATGACGGACCCAAAGCCTTTCTCTCTCGAGGAATCGGGTGAATTGATACAGATTGAAAGTAATTTGAAATCAAGGCTACAGAATTATCTCCAGCTTTGCCAGTCACATAATGCACACACGTGATTGTTTTGAAGGCATCTCTATGCATTTAGTGGTACAAAAGGTTTTGAAAACAGTTTGACTCATCTTTTGAGGCGTGAAAAACTGAGTAGTAAAGCACAGAGCTGCTAACGCACATGGTTTATTAATAAATGAACAGAGTAATAAAGTGAGCGTTTAAGGGAGTACAGTTCCATTCTGTGAGATAATCCCAAGATTTGTGTATATTTCCAACAGAAATCTAACTTATAAACGATTCAAAAACTAAGACATTCATTTCTTTCGTACTTCCTCTCTTATAAGGGAATACAAGCATTTTCAGTATTGAGCAATCGACTTTCCGTTTTCCTTCCTGATCATTCCCCTTTGAGGGAATGAATTTGCACAAAGAATTTTACTACTTGACTAAATTGGAAAATTACCGTCTTCCAAAGCGTCTGAAATAGTTTTATCCCAAAAGAAGATGCCGCCCATGAAAATCTGTGTGTTGAATCCAGACGACTGTGTTTGACGTGCCTTGAGTGACTTTGGATCCAGAAAACTCATCAAAGACCCCTTAAAAAAATTAAAATGCACGTACGTCGACGAATGAGCCGATTATTTAGTTCCATATTAAGACAGAATAGCCGGGAGGATGGCTACGGAAGAGGCCACTCAACTCTCTCATCCCTACGATCTTCCTTGCGACTGAAAAAGAAGGGGAGCGGCATCTCCCATTCACAGCTGATCGAAGAGGGCTATTATTCGGATGAAGAGGAAAGAGGGAAGCCAGGAGGCGAAGTCGGACATTCAGCAGATCTGGGGCACAAGTCTTGGAGCGGGAGATCTACGACCTATTCAGAAATACCTCGGAAACGCCTATTGAATTCCACTTTTTCCTCTTCCACAAAAGAGGATAAACCACAGGATGTTTTGGTGGACATTTCCCAGAACACTCCATCAACAGGCTACGCAAATCCCTGCAATTTAGATGATGACCACGTGGACAAGATTTTATTCATTGACCCACGCTCCAGCTCATTCTATGGCAGATCGGAGACCATCGTGCCCGCAGGATCTCCGTCAAAAATGTCAGTTACTCAATCAAATGAGCGTTGTTCTCGGGCAGAAGCAGATCCCGGAAGTAACCAGTCTTCTGTGGAAATAGGTGGGTACAAGTATGCTAATGTATATCAATAAAAGGGCAGAGAATGGCTATAAAGTCGCCTTGGGACACCTTTTAGATTCACTGGAGGCCAACATCTCAAATTCCGCGTCACACTCCACCCAGGACAAAATGAACCAAGCGTCTTCTGCAGATGCCACCGGCAGTGTAGGGGAAATGAAGAAAATATCAAAGAAAAAAATTCGCCTCAGGGTAAGCTCCACATTTTGTTTTTCAGTTCTTTTATGCTATACAACAGTTAAATATGAGTTCCTCAAGTTTTCCGCTTTGCGAGTATGCTGAAGCACAATAAATCAATTGTTGCGAGCACGCGGCACGGCCATGTGAAGGCGGATGAAGTCATACACCTGCCTTCATCCAGGTACAGTGGTGTTCGTAATTGCCGCGTGACTTTCGTTGTCATTTCAAGATATCGCCCTTTGTTTGGAGAAGCCATGTGACGGTTATTAAATTGGAGAGTTCGGAAGAACTGCTCCTGTTTCCGCGGCTAGAAATGGACAGTCAACGTGTCCGGATTCGCGTAGGTTGTTTTCCCTAAGCAATTTTCCGTTCCTTGCCTCCAGTGATTGTATTGTTGCTCCACTAAAAATACATATGTTTCGTTATAAACTGGAACAAGTCGAACATTCCCAGAAAATACGAGCGAAAAAGATAATGAGCAAATATTAACAATTCCCCGCAGGCATGGGAGAAAACATGCAAAGACCCAGAGTACTTCATTATTAGTACTTCCACCAGCAGATTTGCGAGCGATCGTTTTTACATATATTTTTTATCACGGGGACGGGTGGAATAATTATAGCGAATCAAATTAATTTGTAGCAAAAGAGACTGTTTTTTGTCACGTAGTACTTGTGGATACAAAACACTATTCACATGAGCACTGTAAGGCGATTACTTTGGAAAAATATTGCATAATTTGTGTTTAGTGGAGGATGATGCCGGGCAGAATCCTGTGAAAGCAAAAGAGAGAAGGGAAAGCAGGAGATGGTGAAAGCTAGAGAAAGTGGAAGGAAGAGAGAGAGAGAGAGAGTGAGGAGCATCCCACACTAACTATTTCTTTCTCGCCGTTCCCTATAAAGGCTCCAATTATGATTGATGTAAAAGTGACGACCGTGACTGGTTCCCGGAAACTTCAACATTGATGAAAGTGTAGACGGACAGAAAGAGAAAGAGAGGGAGAGAGAGAGAGAGAGGGAGAGAGAGAGAGGGAGAGAGAGAGACCTTGAAAAATTCGATTAGAGCTTGTCCTCCCGTACAAGATTTAAAGCCCTTTTGGAAGCTTACAGTCACTTTGGCATTATCCTTGCTCTGAGGAAAATCCGGTTGATGCATGTGTGTAGCAGGCATACAAATATGCTTTTTGCAGTACTCTTTCCTCTTTCGTACTGCTTCCTCCACTAATTCCCTGCTCCGATGGTTACTGGCGCAGTTGAGTGGCAAGAGACTTGGGAATGACAGCAAGGGATTCGTAGGTTATCTCCGAGAGTAGACGAGAATCTACAAGGGATGCTTCAACTTGTACAGAACAAGCATTTTCTGCTTCAACTCTTCCATTTTTCCTGAGGCTTACAATGTTTATGCAGAAACTTTAGGGATTTCACTCAATGTATTAGTTGTATGACTGCCTATAAGTTCGGTTTTTCTTATGTTATTGTGAACGAGGAAAACCTTAAATGATGGATGAAAGACGACATAGATATTCTAGAAGAATATTCAACGCATTTTACGACTTACATTGGAAAGATGCTTGCCCGAAGATACATTTGGTCGCGAGCTTTAAGGCCTTTGAAAGTCATTGAAAGTCCATACAAAAATTAGATTTATCGGTTTTGAAAATGTCATTATTTTACTATCCTAATGAAATAACTATGGAACTGCATTTTCAAAAACACGTTTATTTTACCTTTTTAACAAAATTGATCAAAATCCATTAAGCCATTATGGACCTAGAATTTGTTGAATTCGACTTTCCTCGATTTTAACTAAAAATTTCCCAATAACATCCCTAATTGTGGTCGGGCATGGGGTAGTAGTAAGTTATTTTTTACATGTAAACTGGTAGTTTCAGGGGTAATTGAAGTTATTAAAATAAAATTGTGTCTGTAAAATTGATTCAAATATATTGTATGCATTGTTGATATAAGTTTATCCCTGCAGGAAATGAGGAAATCAGCGAAGATGTTCAAGAAAGCGGTGAAGGAAGGCTTCGTGAACTGGGCGGAGTCCATGGGTCCTCAATATTTCTCTTCGGCCGTAATTCCAGAAATGTATGAGTGTTCCAACACCACCAGCACAGATTACAACTACTACAGAACAGGGTAACGGACCAAGTCTGTCCGTTGCCTTGTCACTGATGGCAGAGAAAGTTGTTCTATAATTAATTCCTTTTGCGATGTGTCCACATTTACCCTGTGTATTTTGTGAAATGTTTCCACTACTTAACCTCATTATGGGGATGGCAATGTTGCAGTGTGCAATTTCGGTCATGAAACCTTCCTTGCATTCCTTCCTCAGGCCTAGCTCACTCATCACCCATACAATTATCTTGTGGGTATGGAAGGATTCCATAGAAAGCTACAGCGACTTTCTGTTACTATTGCTCCATATTTTCCAGGTTGTCAAAGAGTCGCGAAGATTGGCAGCTTCAAATTACAGCAAAGAGTCAAGGCAGATTTTTGGCAAGAATGGGTACATTTTAGGAACGAATTTGGTGTTGTCAGATGAGCGCCACAGGAATGATTTGAGACATGTTGGCAGCAGTCAACAAACTGCACTGCAATGAGCCTTACGCAGGATGTAAATACAATTAAGACTCCCGTTATGGCTATTGTTAGCTGTGAAAAGTCCTGAGCCATAACATGCTGTTCCTCAAAGATGGTAACCAGTATATAAATTGTACATCGAACAATTCTGGAACTAACACGATGTTGGTGCTGGTAGGAATTTATGAAATTGCAGTCGAATGGTCCAGAATTTGTTTCTTGTCATTATGCGTATGTTATTACGAATTTAACTGCTCACATGGGCACTGCAGTGGGCACTTCGAAACAATGAACAGCTTTGAAGGCATAATTGTGTTTATGAATATTATCTACAATTATAATGATACCATATAAATACGATCAGGAAGGTTAAAACGTGATGAATGCTTTCAGGATTTTGGGTCATGTAAAATACAATTACTCTAGTCGATCAAGATGGTGAAGTGAGAGGACGAGGAAATACCATGCCTGGTCTTTTATTTGTTTTCTTGAACAGAATACATGATATCCAAATATTTTTATGCTCATTTTAGCTGATACAACGAAAACATTGTAATATGTGGGACATGATATTGAATTAATAGAATGAAATAATTAAAACGTGAGCTTGAGGTAAAATTTGTTACTCATTTTTAGTGAGGCTGCCTGCGCAAATGCTGACAAGGGAACCCTTTTTGGTGGTGAGAACGGATAAAATCGAGGCCATCACTGTGTTGTAGTAACTTATGCCCTAACACCGTTTGTAAAGTAACTCGAGTGCGTTTTGCGTTGTTGACCTGTAAGGTTAAGTGACAGGTGACGCGAGATCCCCGCCGAGAATTTTTAAATGGGAATTAACATAGGAAAATTTTACCAACCAAAGGGTCCCAAAGGGTATATGTATACTCGTATATACGGCGAACTGTGTGAAGCAGGGACTCGTGGAAACGGAAAATGGAAGTTTTCACCATGCTAAATCGCATAAGAAAATTAGGGCTAGTAAGGGTCCCCTCTTTGGAATGTTTTTGAAAAATTTAATTTGAAATTTTTTCATTCGTGCTGTATGTCAAATTGGCCCCAATTGTATATATATTTGGTATAGTTACCCAAGGTGGAGAACCTGTGCAAAAAATATCAGTTTCGAACGATGACATGTGGCGTGGGTTGCTGGTAAGTATTTCGTAGTTACCCAAGGTGTTATGTGCATAAGCCAAAAAAAGTGTATGTGCCAAAACATTTTGAGCTTGAAACGGCTTTTACATTTTCAAAACGTTACTAGTGACATGCATATCTGCGTAATTCAATTTATTTCTGATTTTATGACCGAAAAACTGATTTCGTGATTTTTAGTCAAAATGGAAAAATTGCAAAGGGGGGAGGGACCCTTTGGTTGGTAAAATTTTCCTATGTTAATTCCCATTTAAAAATTCTCGGCGGGGATCTCGCGTGACCTTTCACTTAACCTTACAGGTCAACAACGCAAAACGCACTCGAGTTACTTTACAAACGGTGTTAGGGCATAAGTTACTACAACACAGTGATGGTCTCGATTTTATCCGTTCTAACCACCAAAAAGGGTTCCCTTGTGAGTAATTTTATGTACCTTTTACGTAAATAAAAAAAATAAAAATCTAATAATTTCTAAGATCACATGTTTTTTTTATATTTGCATAATTGTTGTTAGCTGTACCACTACTGTGAATACTGATAATTTACAAATAAATCTGATGTCCGAGCGGAGGAAAGACTCGATCTGGCATGACTCAAAGAATAGAGTTCCTTCGAAATTTGAGCAGTAAAAAACAACTTTTAATTGGCGTGAATAACGCAGTTCGGTTGAAACGAAATGAAGAATTTCCGGATGCATCTGCTTAATCGTACATAAGCACATGCAAAGTGGGTGAACGGAACAAGTAAGACCTTTTCATTTACTTCGTGTAATAGCAATAACAAATACATCCATTAACCCTTGAGAAAAATGGCGTCGTGGCTGAGAAAGGATTGTATCAAAATTGTAGAAAGCAAATCAATGAAAGTTTATTTACACAACAAAAAAATACGAACGAATAACAAAATTCCTCGTTCAGCTTTTTTTTCTCCGACATAAGAGTTCTGCGTCGTTATTTTTACATTACGTGTGCCATTACCTCCCATGCGAAATGTGTGGAATCACGGAAAAAGCGCGAAATAAACAAGAAGTGGTGGTGGATTACAAGAGTAAAAGTCTGTCTCTCACACTTTAGTTGAGCAATGGATGCACATATGTACCTACATTAAAAGTTGGAAGGAGGATATTTTCAAAGTCACATTAATACGAACAAAATTGTCATTTCGAATGAGTTCACACACATCTATACGGCTGATTTCGTTCTTTGCCCTTCCGACGTATGCACCTCTTTTTTTATATGTTTTTACGTTTTTTACGGAAGATGTTCTCCGATGTGTTGATATTACAAGGTATTCATAGAAAGTTCAAGCCGTTTTGCCAGACGCTCGTTGTACTTCTCCACAAACTCCCGGATGCTTCCTGCACGGCCCAGAAAGACTGCCATTACGTCAACTCGGAGCAGACCAGTTTCCTGCAGTAATTTGGCGATGCTCAAATCCTTGCATTTGCTCAGCGTGTCAGGGACTCCGGGGAAAGTTGGAGCTGGCTCGGGCTCTTCCCCACGCGCCCCTTTCCCCCTCCGCCCCCTTTTAAGACCCGCACAATTCCTCGGAGCCAGACATGAGCCTTTTCGAAGTTCTTGGTACTTGAAGGAGCAATTAGAGCAAAGTTGTTTCATGTCATACACTTCAGCCCCATCTCCATCCTCATCCTTCGCCTCTTTACTCTTCACATCTCCCTCCAGGTTGGGACACAGGCTCTCGGGACAATCAATGATCTCCTCGTAAATGGCAAGTTGTCCTGAGCTCTTCCTCACTGTGCCGTACAGGTCGGCTCGGATGTCTCCTTCACTGTCACGGAGTTGCCGAATGAACTGCACATATATACATACATAGGTTGGAGCCTCTTGCATGATCTCCTAAGCTCCTTTCAAGATTCATTATGCAAAAAATAACTTTTTATCTAATATAAATATTATATAAAATGATATTTTCAACCGCAATATACATAATTACATACATATGTATATCCTGATATTTCATGAGGTACTAGCCAGGATGCCAAGTGAAGATAGTCTTTGAGGTTAAGGTCAGACACAAACTGGGTTAAGTTCAAATTTTAACATGTGTATCCCCTTTTAAGAATTTTTTTATGAACTATCCTTCAATTTGCTCAATGGACTTTGGAATTTTGGAATTATTGGAATAATTTTCATTCTAACAGTTTTCACAATGTAATTTTCCATAAAAATGGAGCAATGGTAAGTGATAAGTATACTGCATCTGTCTATAATGTCTGTTTCTGGAAATCAGTGCGTACACTGTGAATCTTGACAATAAAGCAATTACATTACATTACATTACATCTAGTGTCTCTCCCTTCATGCTCTTCCGACCCAACCCGGTTTGTGCTTGTACTCTTTCAGACACTCCGCTAAAGGTACTAAAGCTAAATATAGCTTGTGAAAGGAGCAACTCGTGTCATTTAAGACGCCTCGTGGAGGAAACTGCCGTGGGTTGTACACCTGGACTATACTCGCCCAAAACGTTACAGCTAAATCCATACATCCATGTGCTTTACAGGAATGTACACGACATTGACCGTGAAGGTACGAGCTGAAATGTGCATGATTAACTGCGAAATCTTCCTGGAAATGGCTATAAAGTTCTTCTACATGAGTTGAGCTCCGGCAGACGTCAGTTTTTTCCCCTCTTCACTTGCCATCCTGTGAGTACGGAGATGAGAAATTATTATAGAAATGGAATCTTGTTTTTTTTTCTTGACTACCCCACACAGGACGGGAAAATGCATCCAAGGATGATGTTAAAAACACAGAAGCGTGCAAAAATGCCTTGATGGTGAAGTTACACATGTATAAAGAAGGCACCAAGTGGTTAGGCTTTGTAAAAAAAAAAAAAAAAGGCTTTCAAAAAACATTCACTTCTTTATTTCCAAGAATGAGAAAGACTTGCGTGCTCTTAGAAAGGCATCATACATAAGTCATTGCATGTAATGCAATAGTAATACACTTGTCGGAGTTACACGTTTACCTTTTTTACAGGGTGAGACAATGCCTGAGTTGGATACTTAAACATAGACGAATGTAAGAGTATTTCTTCACCTTTAGTCATTACAACCATAATTAAACCTCCTACATTCTTGCCCAGAGCGAGAGAAGTGGCTGTATACACTCAGGGATGTGCACGTAAGATCATTTTATATTTAATTGCACTCAGGCTCCAGGGACAATAGTTTGCCCAGCGGGGTGATTACACACCATTTTTGAGTATTTACAGAGGAAATGGCCCAGATAGGAAAGGGAAGAGGAAACTGATGACTGTGTCAAAGAATACATGTACCTCTGTACATTGCGAAAGCCCGGCGAAATTGCACGTCAATCAAGCCGGGAAAGCAATCATTTTAATCAGACTTTCTCCAGCCTCTCCCGTTCCATGAAGGTCCCTGGGGGGTCTCCAATTTATCAAATGAGCTCAAATGTAAAAAAAGGATTTCCAGCTACAAGTCTCCCTTGCCGTTGCTGACTGGTTATAAAGATTTCTGTTCATTTTCTTCACGGTCACCCCTTGAAGAAACAACCAAGACTCACTCCAAGATCATTTCAATAGTCTCATATTCCATCCAATTTTCCCTTGGGGAAAATCTGCAAAACAAACTGTCTTTTACCAGCGCGTAAGTCAATATGCATATGAGGTTATAAAGCATTCATGTACAAATAAGTTTTCTTGGAAATATCGTTATGCATTAGTAATTTCTGCGTCCAATAACATATTCATGCAAACTCGGGAAAATCCTGTAAAGCGATATCATTTTTGGTAATTGCGTCTTTGTTTTTATTGTACTTTTACGTACATATACATTACTTTTAACGGATAACACAAAAGATTCACAAGAAGCCACAGTGATACAAATGAGTAATTAATTGACAACATAATTAATTAATTAAAATTTTGCCCAGTTAAAATTTCTCTCGGCCTTTCGCCTTTCACCACAAATCGTTTGATAATCTGTCAGCCCCGTGCAAATCACTGCGTTGGATATGTAAAATGTTTTTCTTAGCATTCCATTTTGCTTAGGTTTTTGTCCTTGCTAACATTTTTACACGTGCCCATTAAATTGGCAAGCAAGTCATGCAGGGTAATCCGTTAGTATTTGTAGGTGCAAGCGGATGAGGAAAAGTCAAATTTTATTTTGGTTGGGAATCCCTTCGTTTGAATTCTATGACGAATGTGTTGGGTGTATTCATTTCACTTTGCACGTGTATCCATGTGTACACATAAATCCGTATGTTATTTTTATGACGGTGCCTTCCTTGTGTAGAATCACTGGTGGCAGGGGCGTCTTGGCCAAAAAATACTATTCACATCTGGTAACACCGCAACTACTTTCAACACTGGCATTTTCTAAGTCGCGGATGGTGTGATGTGTTTCACCAATGTGTGGAGGGAAAGCATGACTGAGGAAATTGGAAAGTTTCTCCTACATATTATTATATGATTATTATACCATAATGATCTGCCCATCATTCCTATATCTATGCGTATGCAAGGACCTTCACATTTGAAATATCCCATTACATTCACTTTTTAGCCAATAAAACATTTTTTCAATCGATAACTTTGACCTTGCAAATGCATTCATTCTTTTGGGTTTAAAAGTACAAACATTGTCGTGTAAACATGTGCATTTTAAGGCTTCAAAGACCGGGAAATGCATTCACTCCTATTTACAATTACATATTAGTGGGAATTCCACGGTAATAAAAAGTCAAACCTCCAGTAGTGTATACATAGTAGAAATAACATCCAACTTTGTTCTATTTAAATTACAACTTCCTAGGCAGCAGAATTAATTAATATTGTCTACATAATACATATAACAACTTTAATGCGTCTAGTAAATGCAATTTTTAGCAGCGACCTTCGGGATATACTGGAAACATCAAATCTCCAGCAATTTAACTTTCTCCAGCACTTTGTCGTGAATTTGTCCACTAAATTATATCTTTTGTCTTTAACCTTACAGTTCAAGTCACTACCCAGTAACCTCACTAATTCTTAGCATCGTTACTACGCCTAAAAAATTATTATCTGACCATTGAAATGCCTCCAAAACATAAGTTGAATTTAAAAAACGCTTCGCTCTTCCACCCAAGGAGATTTTTTTAAATATTCAGTCTCATTAATTATTTAGTACAACCACGGGAGCATTATGTAATGCTGGAATTGAATTTCGGTGAAGAACATGTACATTTTGCGAGGTCCATGTAACTTTTTTCAACAAGCTAATTGAATATGTATATAATGTACATATAGTACGCTTCCCGAAAATATGTATGAATAAAATATGTACAAGTGCGGTGTATATTTACATTACATAGTGAGATAGTGATGCACTGACTATGACTACACCTTTGATTACCTGTCCATTGTTTCCGGATTCACCGTCTACCACATGCCAAATGCCAGCTAGAGATACACAGCATCCAAACTACGCCGGAAACAATGATCGGACATAGGATACGGTATGAAATGGTCAAATATGATAGTCATGATAATAAATGATGCATAAATTTGTTTTAGAATTACACTAGGGATGGCAACGATTCGGTTCTGAATCAGATTTTTCGATTCGATTCAATGCAAATACATGAAAATTTGATTCGATTCGACACCCTGAAACGAATCAAATAATTCGATTCAAGACGTAAATCGGATCATAAAATGTAACTGAAATTCGATTCATTCGATCCATTATTTAATTCAAAATTTTTGGATATTCTTCCAAAGCAGAGCAATAACCATCAATATATGGTAGCGAATTTGAATCAACGGTAAATATTATATCACGGTTACTTGCATTTATTTGAAGTGGCAAACTATTAGACAGTATATGCTTAAAATGTGCAAAAAGTAAAAAAAAAATGTGACACAATAATATATTTTTTAGATCCTTTGAATCATGATTCGATTCAATCCAAGGGCTTGAATCTAACCGAATGGAATCATATGCATAGTGAATGGGATCGAATTTCGAATTTCGATCCGATTCGGGCTTTGAAACAAATCGAACTACAAATTTTGGGTCAAATCGGATCGAATTGCGAATTTCAATCCGATTCAGGCTTTGAAACGCATCGAACTAAAATGTTTGGATCAAATCGGATCGTTCCCACCCCTAAATTACGCCAAAGTCACTCTGGGTTACAACACAAATTAATCACGTAATGGAGGAGAGCATGTGATGGCATTATTGGGAAATGCTTCAAAGGCTACCGACGGCTGGAGGGAATGTTTTAGTGGAGTTGAAAGCGGGCTGACGAGCTTTGGCGGTGGCATTAAAGACGGGGGGATTGGTCAGGGGTGCATTAGTTTTGTTAGTGGGCTCAATCTGGGGGATGAGCTTCCTTGTGGACGAGTCGGACGTGATGGGGGAAGGGGGTGAGGCGGAGACTTGGGGGGTGGTACTCATCATGGGGGTGGACCCTTCCCTCTCATCCTCATCCTTCACATCCATCAAGGCCTGTGGCGTCGGAATCTGGGGATAGTTGGTCTTCCCGTAGTGATGGTAGGCACTCTTCCGAGTTTTAGTGGGGAAGAATCGGTTACTATTCATGCCAACATTCTGCGAAGCGGGAAGAGCAAAGGAATTGTATTTGAGGGCATGAGAGCCGTGGGAGGCGGAGGAGAAGGAAGGACTTTGTGTTTGCATTTGTCTTGCCATCGCCACTGTTGTCGGGGCGTCCGTTGGGGGGCCGGGCGCTGTGGGCTTCCACAAGAACACGTAGTACGCACTCAGGAGCACGGCCGCCGTGGAAACACTGTTCAAAGGGAAGAGACAAGCGTGTTCAAGTCCCACAAAATTAATCAAGCACACTCCCGGAGCTATTATGAACTGGTATAAAACACCCATGTTTTATCATGTATGCATAGCCATGCAGTTCCAGGAGGAATCCCCTCAAACGCTGTGGTTAGTACCTGGGTAGGCAAAATAAATCTCGTCCCTACCACCAAAGACTCATGCTTTGGCATAGGAAAAAGGGCTTTTGGTTCTACGCCGGCTAGAGCTTCCCCGCATCTAATCCCGTTACAACTCCCGTGTAAATGTTTACTCAGTGTTTGGGGTGACCTTCAAAAATGACTATAATTGTATACAGTCACATGTCCTTTGACCTGCTGTCGGGCCTCTTCTACACGTGAAGCGAATTATTATTGCTATTATTATCCTTCCCTCAACAGGCTTGCTTCCTTTGGAGTTCCAAATTTAATTAACGCTAATGATGAGCACTACATGAGAGAGGATGAAGAGATAATTTACATACGCATACGCTAATTATTAGCGTGTCGTGCAAGTTACTCCGGAAATAGTGTTTTCAGTTAGGAAATCCTTTCCATGACGGCGGAACTTGTGGAAATCATGTAGTAGACTTTGCAAGGAAGTTTTGCGACATTCAAATCCCGCGAATATGTACATGTCCATATACATATGTACACATGTATGCACCTATATATCGAGGGTTCATTGTAAACATGAATTCCCTAAAGTTTAATATGTTTGTATTTGTACCTTCGCCTACGTGCACAAATACTGCAGTCCTATTCCTTTTGCATATAGCGAATCTACTTATATATGGGCCGACCAAGCAAGGCTTGCTATAACCAAAGGTATATTGACTGAACTTTACTCACTCCTATAGCAAAACCCATTTGCTCATCCTGAACTTGCCCGTGAGGGAAGGGAAAGTTCTAACTTTTCACTACCAACTCCACAAACGTCTTTTGCAGTGTTTTAAATTCTCCACTTCCAAAAATAATGCCGAGCTTTTCAAATCTTTTGGTGGCTTTGTTCGTATTGGATTACAAGAGGATTTCCACCCTTCCTAGGAACTTGTTTTCCTTTGTTAGCATTGTTAGACTCACTAATTGCTGCTCCTCAACTAATTGCCTCTCTTTCCACTGTCATTCCGTACACCACCAATAATACTTTCACCAAATCCTGTGGTTGCGCTCTGGTCACGACGTGCGGTCAGAGTCAGAAGAGGACGGCAGACGGTTTCAAAAGGGCAATTAAAAGACGTGTAATAAAGTGTGCATTTGTATTTATGTACGTGGGAGTGAACATAAACATGTTAAAACACTATTATAATAATAAAATGATAAAATAAAATTAGAAGGAAAAAATAAAAGCTAGGGCATTGGAGTGTAGCCAACAATAAGGGAGGAGAGTGATGACCAAAAAATCTGACCCTGCACATATTCATGGGAATGGGAGGAGCCATTTTGTTGCTGTAAGAATACGAACGGAAGGAAGTAAGAGCTCTTACCTGATAATGTAGGCGATAACTGTCAATATTCTGACAATTTTACGATGTTTCTTCCCGAAATCTGGCTTGGGCTTTCTGGTTGTTGACCCACTTTGTGACTCTGTGGATTCATCCGAGCAACTACGACCGCTGCCTGATTGCTGAGACATTTTTGTTTGTTTACTCCTTGCACTTCCTCCTTCTGACTTGACAACCGCACAACGATCCCCGGAATGAAATAGGTCCAGACACCAGCAGGAGATACTTCAACCCCTTGGGCCCTTTTTATGTACAGCTCCTCTTCCGCTTTGGGCTGTAACCTCGTTTCTCTCTGAAAAATAACGAGAATCGGATACTCAATTTAAATGCATGAGGCTCCTTGTAATCCACATGGATGCATGTACAGCACAATGCATTCTGTGCCCTACATCATTATGTGGGGCAACAAGAGTATTTATTTGGAGATTCTCACTGATGCTGGTATAGATACGTGGAACATATATATAGGAACACTGATCATGTGTAATGTATAGCTCTGTCTATCCCAAGTTTTCGGATTTTTGATTCTCCCGGATCCCTTCCCCTCCGTACCAAATAATTGCCTTCGTACAAGATCTTGGCATGAGTCCTAGTGACTCCCACGGTCCTTCCCCCTCCGCTACATTTGTCACGTTGTGCAGGTCTTTAAACCCGTTAGTCCTCCAGCAAATATGGGACAGGGGTTTGTCTCCTCAATTTTTTTTCTAAATCCCCTCCATTTTTTCTTTGGCACGCTGAATTGTGGTTCCAAAGAAAAGTGGTTTTTTTGGACAATGTTCTCGCTGTGCTACATATGAACTCATTTTTTTGTGAATGGTGTTGCCTCGTGCTTTTCCAGATTTATTTACAAGAACAACGTTTTTTTTTTGACAAAGGAAGGAAGGGGTGCTGGGTAGGAAAAAGCACGAGGAGGAATCAGGTCATGAAAGAACGGAGCCGACCCACATTCTTGGTGGAGGAAACTGTGTGTGATATGATGGTTTAGAATCGAAGCCAAGAGCATCTCTCCGTAATCATATTCTTCTGTCTTGGTTGAGGGAAGGAAAGAGAGAGAGATGGAGAGAGAGCCATGCAGAAGAGAGAGGAGAGAGGGAGAGAGAGAGAGAGAAAGAGAGAGAGAGAGAGAGAGGAGAGAGAGAGAGAGAGACAAGAACTGAGTCCTACTTTCCCCTCCCGTCCCACGGAATCTCGTGTGAAGCTATACAAGTGAGTCTGGCTTGCAAAAAGTGCACACAACTGAGGATCCGTGGCTATATCTACCACAGAGAATGCTTTACACTGTTGTTCATACATCCCTCTCTCAGTTAAATACAACGTATTACGCATTCTTAAGGTTTTCCCACCAGAACCGCGAGTAGAGATACGTATACATATGCCTTCTCCCAATGTCTATCTTATCCATCCCGTTCTAGCCTATTCGTTTCTTCCCAGAAACTCGGTCCCACCACAACTTCTTTCTCTTCATATTCCCACAAGCTTTCTATTTTCTTGTGGGCGTCCGTCCATGCACTGTTTATTTTCTGGATTGTGCACCGCCAACTCCATCCATATCTGACATTATTGCCGAGCTCGCAAATAATTTGGCGAGGGGGGACCAAGTTCAACACTCGCATCCGTCAACAAGTGCTTGGTACGAGGGAGTTATGACGAGACCCAGAGAAAAACATAATGCAATAGAAAGGGGTAAAAATGGGACGACACAGAGAGACAGAAAATATAGAAATATGGGCAAGGGAAGACAAAGAGCAAGAGAAATCAAGGGAAATGACGAGGAAGAAATAAAGACATCGGGAACACCAAGAAAGAGAGAAATGCAATAGCAGCAAAATTATGAAAAAATAGACAGAAAGCAAGCAAGAAATGGTGAGATAAGCCGTGTAAATACGGAGAGAGATGACTAGAGGCATATGGATAAAAATGAAAACAGAGAAACAAAACAAGAGGGAAATGACGGGGGAGAGAAAGTGAAACAGAAGGACAGAATGGAGAGAGAAAATGGAGAGAAAGAAAGTGAAAAACGTAAGGAGACGGAAAATAGAGAAATGTAGAGAAAGGAAGACAAAAGCAAGCAAGAGGAAGAAGAATAGATAAAGAAATAGCGAGAAAAGAGACAGAAATAAAGACTACGGGAAACACCACCAAAGATACAAATTATATGAAAGCAAAATGATGAAAAAATATAGAGAAAGCAAGCGAGAAATGGCGAGATGAAGCGTGAAATAAATAAAGAGAGCTGAGATTACTAGAGGCATATGGATCAAAATGGAAACAGAGACACAAAATAAGAGGGAAATGATGGCGGAGAAAGTGAGACAGAAGGGCAAAATGGAGAGAGAAATCGAGAGGCACAAGGAGAGAGAGAAAGTGAAAGACACAAGGAGAGAGAAGGGAGAGAAAAAATGTATAAAGAGGGAAACGGAGAAAGATATTGATTTAAAGAGAGAAATGCCTGGAGAAACAGTTTAAAAAGAATAAAAAGATAGAGATATAGAGCCAGGAAACAGCGGAATAAGCTCTCCTGTCACGCTCTTTAGTTGTAGTTGTCATTTCTCGTACAACAGTTGGCATTTCTCACGACGACACTCTCCTTTTAGCCTCCTGTCATGAATCAATCGCAAGAAGAGCTCTTCCCTGACAACCTTTCCCACTCCTCACCAATATGTCGTGCCCCGGAAGTGAGTGGTGGGAAGAATGTGGGACAAGACTATTTCAATTACGTTTCAAGGGATTAGATGAGAATTCTCATCCTTTCATTTTCATTTGTTTTTACTTCTAGAGAGGTTGCAACCATTTTATAGATCCTTCCCACAAGGAGGATTTGCAAGCGGATCTTGAAGGATTCAATACAAGCAATCCATCTGCCTCTCTCTCTGAATGTCTTTTCAGCTTGAGCAAGGCACAAAGGGGAAAGATGAGCACGTGAGGAATGTTTCCAAGCGATGGCACGTAAAGGTCAGGATAAAAATGTAATTTATTATATCCAGTACATGTTTGGTTTACGATGCGAGGGACTACGAGACGAACTGCGGGATCGAGCTATGTATATCCTTAGGGGAAGAATACATAAATAAATAACAAAGTTTTGCGCTTCCACTACGCTCTCTACTTATCCCATCCACTCTCCAGTTTTTTTTGTAGTTAGTTTGAGAGAAAGCTTTTAGTGCAATGGTGAGGGAAGATGAACGTGATCCATTAATAAATAGGGGAGGGGGCATGAGGGAGATGAAGGAGGTTGAATTTTCCCAGACATCAAGAGGAGGTCGGTGGAAAGAATGATGGAACAAGTGATTGAAATATGTATGGGCTTGTCATGTCCTTCGGGAAACTTCCCCTTCGCCCTCATCGTCCTCACTCCTTGCCCACGTCAGACAACGGCGATGTCAAAACAGAGGATGAGAAATTCAATATTCATCTTTGGAGATTATGGTGCAGAGTCATTGGGAAGGGAAAGAAGAATGTTGTTTACACAAAACACTCTCATCTTTCACCTTCCTTCATGGAGAAAACGAAGCTTTCACTTATCGCTTTCACGCAACTTTTTTCCCATCTCTTGCTCATTTATACTTATTACTCCCTGTTTACCTCTCCCCTTTTTTCTCTCTGTCCTCCTCCGCTGCCCTCACTCTTCCTCTCTCCTTTTCTCGCCGTCTTTCTCTGCTATCCTCTCTATCTCTCTCTTATTTCTTTCTCTACTTTCTCTCTTATTTCTTTTTCTACTTCTCTTTTTTTTATTTCTCTACTTTCTCTCTTATTACTTTTTCCACTTTCTCATTTATTTATCTCTATACTTTCTCTCTAATTACTTTTTCCACTTTCTCATTTATTTATCTCTATACTTTCTCTCTAATTACTTTTTCCACTTTCTCTTTTATTTAGTTCACTACTTACTCTCTTACATACATATTTCTTTCTCCACTTTCTCTTTTATTTATTTCACTACTTACTCTCTTACATACATATTTCTTTCTCCACTTTCTCTTTTATTTATTTCACTACTTTCTCTCTTATTTCTTTCTGTTTTATTTATTTCACTACTCTCTCTCTCTTATTTCTTTCTCTACTTTCTCTTTTATTTATGTCACTACTTTCCTCCCTACGTTCTTTCTTATTTCTTTGTCTACTTTCTGGTTTATTCAATCAATCTCTTTCTTCGGATCCACCATTTCATCTGTCTCCTGCTTTCGTTTTGATTCTCCTACCTACTATAGCCGTTGTTACTGGCCCTTCGTTCTCTGCATTGTGTTTCTGACTCTCCGTTGGTGATAAGTAAATGCTGGTAGCAACCAAGTTGTATCAGGTTTCCTGTACTACGCCTTTTGTCACCCAAGAAGCTCAGGATAAGAGATGTTCCATCACACACATTTAAAACGTGCACGACCTGCTCGTTCGCCCTCTTTCATCTATTCTTACTGATCTTCTGATGCCGTGCACTGAGTATTGAATTTCCAATCTGAGCCCATTCTCTTGACTCCATACCAATCCTTGTGGTTTAACACAGGGAGGTTGAATGAATACACAAGAAATCAATTTCGGCAGAATCCAATTTCAGATTTTTCATTTACGTGACCTTTTTCTATTTATTTACTCTTTGCTTGCTCCCTTCCCTTATACATACATGACTCCCGTTTACATTATGTATACTTGTGATTATTTACTTTTCCCCCTAGTAAACACATCCCCGTGAAAATGGATTTTAGCTAGGATTCTATTACTTAACAACTTCCCACAACAGGGAAATACTGGAATTTCAGGAGACGAGAAAAAACGAAGGTGACTGTCACTTCCCCCAAAAACTAATTATGTGCCTGGAAAATTTCTGGTCGCAAATTAATGAGTTGGCATGTATGTAATCATTACAATTTAACTGCACAGAGAATAAAATGGACATGTTTTCATGCACTAAATTGATGGCTGTTTATTTTACATTGAGAGATTGCTGAGAGGCTCTGTTTTCCCAGTTTATGGAAAAGATATACATGTTTAATAAACAAATGCTTCATTCTTTTTATGATCCTTTGCCTTTTCTCATAATAATGGAAACAACCTCACATTCTTCTCGTTCGAAGCTCAACTGGTGATAGACTAAGCGCAGAGGGGATGGAAGTGCCAAAATTTATCGCATACCATAAATTCTTGGGGAGGAAAAACCATATTAATGCCGAAGGAAGGCTGAATTATCGATTACCTTTCAAAAGATTTTTTTTTGGATCAATGTTTTTCCTTTTTTTCTTATACTTCCCCTTTCTCTCCGCCACTCTTCTTTACTGAAAGTACTAACAATCTTTTTTTCCAAATCCCTTGCGGCAATTCCCTCAGGGCCTTCCTCTCCTGGATCGCAGACTTTGATTTCATACATGTCATGAATAACCCAACCCAAAATTCACAAGAATAGCTCTCCAATAAACGTACTGGAATTATTGCGGGTGAGAAAAAGAAGAAAACAGAGTCTTAAAAAAAAGAAAGGAAAAAGTTTACTTACATTTGACGCTTACAATTGTTGTAATTCCCTTCTTTTTCCAGTGCTTCAAAGGAGAAACTTTCAACCGAAAACTTGGAAATGAACTCGTTTTGTGCTATTGTTGTCAGAGACTTCTCCACCCACGCTACTTTCTTCCACTTGCACGGATAATTTACGCGGGAAACTGGTTGGGCGGTCAGTGAAAGAGTAAAAAAAAATACTTTCTTCAACCTTATTTTTCTCTCGAGATCCTCTTCATTCCATCAGCTGTACGTTGTAGGGAAAGAGAGTAAAAAGTTTTTGTTTGCGTCCTGGACAGATCTCTCGGTTGAAAATCGACGTGATTTATCACAACACCCTCACGTCAAGGCGGTGGTGTGCTATTTATCAGGCACAGTAATCAGTCACAATTACACGCAGGCAAGCACCCGCTCACTACCGTCAAAATAGTTTAGCAACGGGGAATGTAAGTCTCCTAAACCAACTTTAAGGCCCAGTGTTAGCCAAAAATACCCTTTTTAGCAAAAATGCCCCTTCAAAGAACTTCCTGAACACACAGAGACGTCGCTTGATAAAGGTTTCAAACCCGGAAATGCTGTATTTTCCAAGGCGAAAATATATTCTTTACTTTAAAAGTAAGTCTAGAGGAGACACTGTTGAATAATGGAATCTTTGTTCGTAAAAGAAGGAGCTGTCAATATTTGTAATGGTAATAACTCTTTTGGAAAGCACCGGTCCTTCGTGTGTTAGGTCGAGGATTTCAAGAAAGAGCATGAGTCCTAGACGGAGTCTGATGCGAATCTGCTGAGAGCGAGAGGAAAACGCGGGTGATTGTATCTGTCGTTCGGATAACTCCCAACTTTTCTCTGGGTGTTTGTCAGTGCGCTGCTTTTCGGGCTTCCACACGAGAAGAAGTGGAGAGGGAAGCTCAGAGGATATTATGTGCGTAGGGAAGTTTCGTCGTACATTATTCCCGTGTATGCACGTGATTGGCACATCTTCTACCCGTCTCTTACTCTCTTCTCGGGCTGGCTTAGTAAACTCGAGGCTTACTCTAAAAAAAACTAGTGGAACCACCAACACACAAGCATATAGCTCATCAGTGTCTTATTATTCCTCCACATTTTGCTTTTCGTCCAGCATCACCTCTTCTTCTGGTTCCTTCTCATCACTTTTCCTTTCCTTAAATGTGGCACAACATAATGGGTAATGGGTAAAGCGTCTCACAATCTAATAGGTGCATACATTTCTTTTGTACACAATGGCTTCTCCAGGATTAAAATGAAAGATGTCCTCAATTTCATTTTATTTTTTTGCATTCCTTGCGTACGCTTGCTAACCCTTCAAGCTTTAGCCATCTCTTTAAATATTTTCTCCTTCCTTTCAGCTTTTTTACTTGCGTTTTCTATTTCCATTTACAGTGCTTTCTCTTTTCCCGTGTTTTCTTATTTCCTTTCAATGTTTCCTCGTTTTATTTCATTGCTTTCTCTTTTCCTTTCGTTGCTTTTTCCTTTCCTTTCGGTGTTATCTCATTTCCTTTCAATGTTCCCTGGTTTGCTTCCATTGATTTCTCTTTTCCTTTCAGTGCTTTTTCTTTTACTTTCAGTGCTTTCTCTTTTCCTGTCACTATTTTCTCTTTCACTTTCAGTAGTTTTTGTTTTACTTTCAATGCTTTCTCCATCCTTCCAGCTGCTTCTACTCTTCCCGCATTATCTCTTGTATTTAAGGTTTTCTCCTGTTTACTCGTGCCTCGTCAACATTTTTAATAGCTTTTTCATGTTTTTTATTTCTTTTTAAAGCTATCTCTGTCATTTTTAATGCTTTCTCTGTCTCCTTAAGGATGTCACCTTTCCATTCAGTGCGTTCTCCTCCAATTTCATTGCATTATTGACCCTTTATTTGGAATTTCTCCGCCTCCTTCTTGTATTTCTTGTTTTCCCACACCTTCACTTTTGTCTGTCTAATTTTTTCCGCTTTATTTTCTAACTCTTTATTGCTTTTCCCGTAGGTTTAGTATTTTCTCTATCTCTTGGTTCATAACAGCCATCATAAATTGGACATATCATTCCTTCCTCCTCTATTCCTTTTGAAAGTTGTGGCTACCGTGCGTCTTTCTGAGTAGTCATTTGCTCTATATTGGATGTTGGCTTCGGAGAATTCTCTTGCGGTTCTTTCTTACCGAAGTCTCTCTTCTGGAGTTTCTCCGTTTCTCTGTGCATTCATGCCGTTCCCTGTACATGTACATTTTGAATCTCGGCTCGCTTAGTAATTTGACTTCTTTGTACCTGTGTTTTGGAACTCGTAGATTCCTGGAATTGTTCACATGTCCAGGAAAGCCACAATGTTATTAAAATCGTGGTATTAAAACTTTAACAAGGCGGTATAGGAAACAGGAAGGAAGGAATAAATGTAAGTGTGTTGGATGTATAGAAAGTTGGGCTTGTAGATTGTATGGATAGTCCTTACACATGTGTCACTTTGGGTTGGGTGGGCAGAAAAGAGAGGAGGAAAGCCCTCCCGTGCTAACCTTCTTAAAGGATCTGACTTGGAAAGTCTTAAACAAACAGAGTCAAATAATACTTGTTAGATTGAGAGCGGGAGAGAGGAAGGAAAGGAGAGCTTGCGCTTCTCATTCTCTGTATGGAAGTTGGCGGAGACGTAAGACGGACTTCCTACTTTCCCTCGTCAATAATTTTTTTTTACAAGAACCCCACCACTTTTCTTTTTACTACGACTCTTACAATCGACATGAGCTGGGGACAAATTCCTTTTTTTTCTGCATTTCCCTCCTTTTCCTAGAACATGAACCAGGACCAACAAAAATTTACTTCTAGTTAGTCCCAGCCTCCTTTGAACCGTCTGCAATCTACTCACTTCATTAATTTTAAGTTCTCCTTCCTTTTCCAGACGTGGAAAAGCTTCCTCTATTTATATTTTTGTGGACCGTGACTATGAATACAGAGTGGGGTTATGACTGAAAATAGGGCCAAACCTACCATTTTTGTGCTGGTGAATGTATAGGAAGAAAAAAGTTTAATAAGCACCATTCTCTCAGTGTTCACTTTTACTGCCTTCCATTTCTTCCTTTGCCAGAATGCCAGAATGCTAAAAGGATATCCGCTTCCCGCTCTTTCCAACTTTACCCTTCATGATTCTTTGAATGCCTCTTTTTGCATAAGGTTACTGAGGATGATAGCTTCAATATTTACATCCGGTTTTATGTTCCGTACATAGGTGCTCACATAAACCTGAACCTTTCCTCCATCAGCATAAGATGGGAGAGGAGCCGAAAATTTAGGAAAGCAGAGAGGTAGCAATTTCTTTCGTCTGGTGAATGGAATTAGGCCCACAGGGCGAGACACGATGTTGTCTCGGAAGGCGATATTCCTAGCGGGATTTACTCTCTTAGCGGATGTGCACTCACAACCTATTTACACACATATGTACATATATATGAATGTACAACTGTGAATGCCTGCGTGTAACAAGTACATAGGAAGCTCGGGAATAACACATTCCGGTGCGGGTTAGTAAAACAAACATTAATTCTAATTGGGGAATGGCTGGAAGAAAATGTAAATTCAGAGTAACACGATTAGGTCACACCGGCATTTCTCTCGCCCGAATCACCTTCCCTACTTTAGAATATGTTCGCACCCGACACAGCCCTCCCGGTAGATTATTAGCAGAATAATCCTATTTTGTATGCAAATGGCTTTCTATATGGAGCCTGGGTAAAGTAGAGCGCTATTCTATTGTACGGCCGGTTACCAACACCGACGGATTTCAATGCAACACATATTAAAGCTGGACTCTAGTGGTGGGTAATTATTGAAAGCCGGGATATTAGCATCCATGATGAGGCCATGTGGAAACAGTCCTCACTCCCTGACCCAGTTTTAACATCTGATGGTATATACATATGCGGATGCTACCGAAGCCCCGCAATTCCACGGCATTGTAAGGTTTCGTTTTATTTGAAAAATATTTTTTTAAAACATTTCATTAGCTACACAGGAGAATGTGAAAATTACGTTATGGGAGCGTTGAATACTAATAAATTATGTTGACATCAACAAGCAGATGACTCAACTGGTTTAAATCATGAACGTCTGTACTTTCATTCACAGATTCTTGGTCCAAGCTGATCTGGATTTTGTGTTGCGATTTTCAATTTTGTCAGTATGCTGCAGTATTTATTTGTAGGCAATTTAAAAACATTTCACTCGGAATGGAAGCTAAGTCTGTCGTTTCGTAAAAACAGACATTTTAAATTAAGAAAATAAGCCTGGCGGCCCTTTTGAAACACAAGGTGCTTATTACCCCTAAAAAACTGATGAAAAGTTACCTTAGCGCTTTCAAGCCATTACAATCAAGAAGACATTAGTGAGACTGGGACAAAGAAATGGAAGTATTACATCTTGTGTAAGTATTTACTGATTAGACTGACAAGACCAAAGCTTTGTGCATGTGACTACGTGCCGACTGTGCATTAAGACTTCATATGCTGCCATAAACGCCGAAGGTATATAATCTATACATGTGGTACAGTCCTGCAGACAACTTCATTCTTACATCAAGTACTCAAATAATAAAAAAAAAATCGTTTCTCTTCCTACCTCTTCATCCTTTGTGCATGAGGTGGAGTGAAAGAAGAAGAAAGTCGGAGAGGAAGAAACAGGCGGTGAAAGTCAGAGAAGGAGTAGAAGGTCGGCAAAAATGTGGAGGGAGAAAGTATATTCAAATCGATACTTCCAAACAATATCTGTGATTGTCTCCAACTCCAGCAATAAAACCCCACGACGAGATCAACTCGAATACATATTGCAACGAGATGTATGAGGTTATATAAACTTATGCATCTCTCATAATACATTCTCAATGCTGTGGTGTCAACACCATTTACGTTTCGAATGAAGTTTGGGAAAGAGAAGGAAAAAGGCATGGAGAAAGCAGCAATAAGTTTCTTTTGTGGAGAATGTCATTCACTTACGGCTTGAAAGGAAAGTCAGAAGCCGGGATTCAACGACGTCTCTTTCCGGATCGTGATTTGGTCGTACACATGAAAGGATACAAAAACAGTTTTGTTTTTCATGTTACGAATAAATGTGTAGTACAAGTCCGTTGACATTTACCACTTTCCTTTACAAATCATGTAGCTTGTTTCTGAACAAATAATTGTTTATATCTGCGAAATTCCTTGGGTGGGATGACTTTCCTAGGAAATCGTATGTGTGAGTACAGAATGCGTGGTTGCGGCAGGGGCAACGCACCGAAGGCGGATATTAATGCTGATAATAATAGTTCAAATCTTGCACTGGGTTCAAGGCTCTACTTTTGTGTTAGCTCTCATTGATTGTGTTCCTCACTTTCACTCGTAATGTCAGGTTGACTCTGGTGAAATAAACATAGATGAAATAGCATCTAGTTTTCCCCTTTGATTTGTTCTCCTTTCCCATTCCAACCATGCAGTCTTTCTGCGTTTTGTTCTTGCCTCAAGCTTTCTCCCGTTTCTTTCCCCGTACAAACCGTAACGCTTCTTCCCTTGGCCATTTTCAGAAAAGCTTTCGGCCAACACTTACTAAAATGTGAACAATAATTACCCAATAATTACTCGTTAAGATTTCACACGTATAGGCGGTAATCGCTTAATGAATTTAAGTATGACGGGTGGATTTCCACTGGGAAAATGCAATAAAAGAAATGATGGACCTGTAAGAATTTAATCACATGAAAACGTGTCAGTTTAGAAACATGTTTGACCTCCGTTGGGATTCCATAGCAAAATTTCTAAAAGTCTACCCTTTGTTTTATTTCAAACGGGTGCGAAAAAAGATGGCCAACGGGCTATTGCGGGAAAGTAAAGGTAGCCTTGTTATAAAGGCTGGTATATGCCGGAAATAATCTGGTCGTTAGCCATTATCAAATTTGCGCTGTTAAAGTGATTCATGAACTGTGTACGCATTACCGCTTTATACAGCAGACTATTTTCTGGGAATTCTTTGTTGACCATTATTACTTTCGGATTTCTGGAGGCTCCTCGGACACAAGAAGAGATCTTTGTTGTAGCTCTTCTCAACTCAAGGTCACCAGGAAAATAATGGGGTCGAACTTTTCAAAATATTGTGTTTGAATGTCATCATAAATACGTTATTTAATGAGGCCTTTTTTGCAACAGATGTGTAATTCTATACATAAAATGTGCCACTTCTGTAGTTATGTTGATGGTTGGTCGCTAGAAAATGAATATAATGATGTTGATGTGTCTGCATGGACTATAAAATATGCACAATGGTTGGTGTGTGGTTGAGAATGAATGTAAATGACAATTAAAGTAGAATTAAACGTTGAATGTTGGTGGTTGGGCTGGGGAAGGAAGAATGCGCTCAAGGATTGCCATCTGTTATTGGGAGAATGCACGTCCTGAGTCACAAGAGGAGTTTAATGCGAACAGGCTGACAGGATTGACGTGTCACTTTTTGAATTTTATACCCCTTTCTCAGTTTTTACATTTGCTTTTACTCGTAAAAAGCCTTTGTGGCTCTTTGAACTCCGGACTTTTTATTATTTCGTTTTTTTGGTTACTGATGTCATCTTCAATTAAACAGACATCTTCTCCGAAAACTTAAGTAGTTCCCACACTTTGGGGGAGGAAAGGTGAATACGACCACGTAAATTACCTGTGCAACAACAATCATCAGTTTGCACCGGCTTATTGATTAAGAAAAAAAATATTAGGGTAGTATTGTAGATTGTAGCATATTAGAGTCGTTTGTTCATTTTTGTTCCCCAATTGTTATTATCCTATAGCTTTCCAAGTGCTCGAAGGATCTTGGGAGAATTGAATTTGTGTCCAACTGAACTGTGGCAAGACAATAAGGAAGGGACTTTTGGAATTTATCTGCATGCTGGGTTTCGTAATTTGGATTAGATTTGATTGACGGAACTAGGAGGAGCAATATGGGATTGTGCAAATGTCCGCAAAGGAAGATAACTAACATCTTCTGCTACGAACACCGAGTCAATGTTTGCGAGCATTGTTTGATGAACAATCATGTGAATGTAAGTTCCCGAACTTTACGATTATTTGGGTCATACGAAAATCCGACTTGGGTCCGATTGAGTAGTTGCTTAATATATATTCATAATATATATATTGAGTGTTTTATATGGTTAAGCGTTACCCTTGAGTCGATTTGGTGTTAATTTTCTTGATATGCATACCTACTTGATGTTTGTTTTGAAAATTTGGTTAATCAGCTATTTTTATAACAATGTTCGGTGTTTCCTGGGTCGTTTCAGTGTGTGGTGGATACGTACCGAAATTGGATAACGGATTCTGTGTATTCTTCCAAATGCGTTCTGTGTAATCATGATTTGATTCAGAATGAAACCATTCGGCTATTATGTTTTCGTAAGTGGCACAATAAGTGTAAACACCATTTGTAAGCTTTTCAACTACATTGATCAATAGTCATAATTTCTGTCAAGTGGTTATATTAGTAACATATATATGTATTTTAATTCTTGAATTATGCATGACAGACATTGTGCACTGGGATTGTTTGGATTCGTGGGCGAGATCGTTACCACCAACTACCGCCCCTGCAGGTTATACCTGCCCAGTTTGTAAGAAGATGTGCCTTTTTCCAGCCATGAATCAAGTGTCACCGATTGCGGATGTCTTGAGGAAAAAAATGGGTGAAGTCAATTGGGCAAGGGCTGGATTAGGATTACAACTGGTAGCTTTTTAATAAATTGAATTCTTTACCCTCATTTGCCCGTTGGCAGAACGTTTCACTATTGTATTGATATATGATGTATGTATTTGGATTTAGTTGGACGAAGAGGTTGTACCACCTAAAAAACCATCCACTAACGGAATTCCTAGCGATAGTAACTTACGTTCTAATTTTCTAGTAAGTATTCGTATTGACACACTTTTTTTATGAGCGTCATTAGAATGACAGCCTAAAATCGCTCCAATTTTCCTATACAGTGTCAAGAGTTTGATAAACATTCCGACGTATCAGATGGAAATAATGTTTATGAACCAGCAAATTTCAGCCGTCATTCCCGTGTAGAAAATCATTCAGCACCGTCTAAAGACGAGAAAGTCAACTACGGTAAACTGAACCACAGCTACGGAAATTCTGCAAATTATTTCAATGACAATAATACAAGTAAGCCATTTAAAGTTGCAGCTGATACATGCATGTATTGATGGACTGATTTTACGTTGGTCGTATGATGCAGGTTCCGCACCCTTTACTAATCCGAGGAAAGCAATTAGAAGTGATAGTGGACCCGACTGTGAATTATTATTGCCGGATGAAGATGATAATAAGTACCGGCGCAGATCCCCGTTTGAATCTCTGTCGCGGTGGTTGAAGTACGAAAAACAAAATATTTTGTATTATACTTTTACTTTGTGAACGTTATTGGAGGAGATAAATAATCAAGTGATGGTTTTGATTTTCATTAGAAATGTATCTCCAGTTGGCAAACGACGTAGCAACCGTCGTCGTGCCTTACTGGCCATCTTGTCGATTATCGCCGTCATCGTTCTTGTAATGATTCTGTTTGGAAGAAGAAGTGATGACGATGACAGCTTTATTCCTCAAGCAAACCCTAATGTGTTGATTGGAGAGGGTCCACCACTTCGTAATGCTGAATAGTATTTATTTTTACTTAGTTTCGCAATGATGATTATTGATATTTTACAGGTGTAGTATTGCACACCTCGTGAGTAACGATTTACTAATTCGCAAAATAGAATTAACGAAAAGATTGGCAAGTGACAAGACTTAACAAGCAGGGCCAAAATACGAAATAAATTTTACAATAATCAACCGTAATTTTTATTGTGACAGATTATAAGCGATAAATACGAAATACTAAATGTCTTAAATTATTAACCTCAACCTCGAATGTTTATGCTACCACGAGGAAGCCATTGTTGCTAGATTACTTTGGCCTTTCGTATAGAATTTTATACTGGCGATTATAATTTAGTTTGTTTAAATTATTACTGCGTATTACCAATGATTTTCCATTGTTTGAAGCACAGCTGTCTGCCACACTGCTCGTTTATTGCGAGTGACAGCGGATAGGTAGTATTTTATCGTTAAAAATAAAAAATAGTCAAGTATTGAAACGGTAAAAATTTTTAGTAACTGTCTGCTGGATATTGTTTCGCTAGGTGAATGAATGAAACGTTTCTAGTTTTCAATGTAAACTACAAATAGGTCATGACCTATTCTTCGGTTGAAAGCAATAGTGCTTCGTCAGGTTATACTTATAAGTTAGCAGTACCCTCGACTATCTTGTCTGTGGGGTTGAAAAGTTAAACAATGGAACTTTACCATTGCCCACTTATTTTGTATTGAGGTACTTTTACATTAGTATGGAACTAAGTGACGTAAATTTGTTCATGCTATATCTGTTATCCTTCCAAATACCAGTTTGGTTATACAATCATCGCGAGGTTTTGTATAAATTTTGTTTCATATTTATTTAAGAGTATTTCTTATTCCAACAAAATAAGTTCGAATTAACTATAATATGCTGCTCGAGTATTAGGATACGCAAACTTATGGAATCTTGGTGTCTACGTGAGAACCAAAAGGTTATGATGTTGGAGAAAACAAGTGTAAATGTGATTTATTCTGTTAAAAAAGATTGGAAGTTTCAAGATTCATCAATTTCACTAGTTGATTGCTTATGAACAATTGATTTACGGCTCAATCGATCGAGTGTTCCAGACATCGTATAAATGCAAAATAATACCCGCCAACAGGTTTTTGCTTTATACTAGATTTAGTGTTAATTTCTATTACACCTAGAAAATAAATGATCAATCTGGTATCGAAGTACATTTTTATTGGCCCTATGCCCCGTTTTAAAATCAATCTAAACGTCAACTTTCATTGTGTTAGCTGTACAAGAAAGTAAATATTTGTTTCAAAAACGTTACTAAACCCGATACACTGATGAGTAATATTGAGTAATATTGTACCTGCAAGGTTTGAATAAAAAAATATACAAATAAGTTTCGACTTCATGCATGAGTAACGCAAATTATATACATACATTAATTATAATTACTGAGTTGCGTGCTACCAGCAAAGTACATTCGACGAGACGACTAACTTCTTGAGCAGAAGTTCAGTAGATTAATTAAATGGCAGTTCTAGACATATTTATTTACATCCTGCTACGTGCTTACTGAAGAGACAGGTGGTGACAGTACAAAATTTAAGTTTTTTATATATTCATTCATAATGAAACAGTTTTCATTACACAGTACATAGATATATGATATATGTAAACAATTCTGGCCAAAATACTTCAGCCTTCTTTATTTAAATACATACGTAATATCAATGAAATAACGAGTCGGAGGCCAAATGACCATTAAATCGCCATTAAAAACCGCCTGAGATACCTCTTGCGATAGTTCCTTAAGGTACCTTAGTAAATGAAATCCACGATTTACAAAATTTCATTCCAATTCCAACAAGTTATAAAAAATTCACGGCCGGTAGATAAACTGACGAATGCAACAAACACTGTGTAGTTCCTCTACTGATTGCTTTCCACTCCGTTTTGGCTTATCCGGAAAGGTCATGGTTAGTGTACATAGAAAATTCATAAATCTCACACACAACCACTTTTCCACCGAAAAACCTACCATGCAAGGAACTTCTTGCAGCCTCCGCCTCTGAAAATCCATAAATAGTATAACATTATTTCACGCAGAAAAACACATCTATACATTTAACACAAACTACGAGTTTAACGTACCTACGTACGTTAACGTAAATCTGTGAATAGCTACACTACATTAATACATACATATATTAAACATGAATTGCATCTTACCGTTTGCATTAGAAAATTCTACAAAAATTTTGACAACCACTGGGGCATTTTCCTCCTCGGACTGAGTTTCTTGGTATATTAAGACACGTTCCACTGTTCCAAATTTACTACACTCTTCCATTATTTCTTCTTGCAAACTGTCGTCGACATCCTCTGGTTCTACCATGTTTTTCAGTACAATCACAGGTGAAGTCTCGTTTCGCATTAGCCTTTGCATAACTTCATGCCTTGCACTTTGTCCTCTGATGGATACATTCTCTTGTGCGGATAAACTCATGCTCTCGTTTTCCTCTGCAAGCCGTTTGACTAGTTCCTCCCGGGTGGAATTAGATTCTGACCCAAGAGCTAAGGGTTTCTCCAAATTAGGGACAACAACACCGATTGAAGCAGTAGTGGTTGTCATTTGGTACGGGGGTGCAACCATCATGGGAGTTATCTGATTCAACTGTGTTGTTACCGCCAATGTTGATACGGGTGGAATAACTACGGGAGCAGCAACTGGTGGAACTACTTGACCATACATGGGTGCGCTGACAGCAGTTGTCACACTAGGAACAGGTGTCACAGTGCCGACAGCAGGAATCATGGCTATACCAGGAGGAGGCAGATTGACTACAGGGCTCACACTGGGAGCATTTGCTAGCCCCAATCCAGTACCAAGAGTAGGATTAATCTGTAATAAAATGGATGCGCAAATGTAAAAAATATGATTAAATAAATACTTCCATTTAGGAGAGATAAACCATATATTTTGAGAGGCACGTAAAGTGAACTTTGTCGTTGTCGTACCAATTTTGGTTGGGGAATCGCTCCTGGTACCGCTGCCGGAGAAAGACCGGTTACCACCGATGGCATCACAGATAATGTAGGAGAGAGTCCTTTCAGAACTGAATTAGATATAGATTCTTCTTTTGTCAGGCCGAAAGCAGCTGCTGTGTTGGTCATTGCTTCCATAGCTTGAATTTTTGCTGTAGCAGCCGCCGCGGCAACAGCAGCAGCAGTCGGCATTTGACTTTGTCCGGGATTGGCTTGCAAAGCATTGGGTGGAGTAATGGCTTTACCCACACGTAGATACTGTCCTCCCAAATCAAATAAATTCATGGAAGTGATGGATTCAGCTGCTGCTTCTGCAGTGTCATACTCAATAAAACCGTAGCCTCTATGTTTTCCAGGAGAAGGGCCTGGAGCCAACTTACAAGCCTTAATTTTACCGAAAGCTTCAAAGACGCTGGAATGAAAGTGAGTATTCGTTAGTACTGTTTAAAAACATTGATGTTATTAATAATGAGCTACAAACCTCTTAATATCCTCTTCTGTTAAATCCGGGTGAATGGAAGCAACATAGATTCGATGGTACGCTTTCGCTTCATCCATGAGATCATCAATTACCTGATCCATATGGGAAAATTTTATCCTTGTGTCCCTACCGCACTGAAAAAGGAGCAACAGACCAAATGCGTTAGATACGGGCAGGCAATTCGTTCAATTCTAGTCGCGAAATAAGAACAAGAAAAAACACTCACCTTGATATTTCTACCGCCTATCATAACACCATTCATTTGTTCCAAAGCGAGCTGCGCTGCCTCCGGTAAATCATATTCCACAAACGCAAAACCTTTATGCTTCTGTGCTACTGGATCCCACGACATATTAATAGTTTTGATAGGGCCTGTGAAATTGACATTATACATGTTAATAGATGACGAATAAAAAATCATAAGGCAAGTTCAGATACCATCAAAGAACAGTAATCTTACCAAATGGAGCAAACGCCTGGCGAATCGTATCTTCTCTGAGTTCAAAACTAATACTTCCGATGTAAACGCGACACATTAGAACAAGAGCCTGATGTCTTTGCAATGATTTCGCTTGCTAAAATCAAATCAAACAATGAGATAAAGAACCCAATTAACGAAATGACTCACCCCGCCGAATTACAACGATTGCTCGTTTGCATAATGTTGATGAGGACGTCCTCAGCACTCACTCTTTGGTTGGCTACACAACATTCATCCAAAGTGGTCAAAGCACCCACAAAGTCATGATTTTTATATATCATACATGAAGTTTAATACGATTTAGATATAAAATTTTGATTCATTGTCACACTAAGCAAACTACACAATTAGATACCGATCGTACAAGGAATTGAAAAACAGTTCAGTCTGTCGTTAAATTATTAAAGAATCATTTATTTATGCTCTTACGACACTTACGCATATGAATTTTAACAGACTGACAGACTGTAAAAACACAGAGCAAGGAAACGCTCAACAACAAAGCTGCATGTATGGTAAACTTACTTGGGAAGAATCTGGTTCAAATGCATTCGTCCTGGGTTCTACTTTCGACCCCAAGTGTCTAATTGAATTTATAATGTTGGCTCTTGCTGCCAGAATAGGGGGCACAGCACTTCCGAAAAATGAACTACCCCCCAATGATGGTAGCCGAACTCCCGACCAGCTCTACATACACAAGGCCGGACGGATCCCTTAACCTTTTTTATTTAACTATCGCTCGCTTTCAATATACATACACTCTAGAATTACTATAAAAACTATAAACATGGAATCGGTAGACAAGTAAGGTCAAAAGACAAAAATTATGTTGGTAATAAAAACTCAACGAGTAAATGTCGAAAATGTTCTAGCTTATTCAAAACCACTGACTTCTCACTGACATATTTCGACACATGCACAACCAAAGAAAATCCAGCGCTAGAAACTTATAAATTAATTACCAAATAACATAATATTATCAACTACAATTGTTATTGGAAACATTGAAAAAAAATGAATTGAGACAAATTGCATTAAGGGGATGTGGGAAACCGCCTACAACTCAACTGAACATAAACAGTTTGCTACGAAACGCTGGACAGTAAATTAAACAGTACGAAACAAAACACCAACTATGTGAAAGTAACATGGATAAAATGCTGGAAAATTAAATTACCTGTTGCTGATGAGCCAACGTCTGCTTCATAAGCACATATTTAATACTTTGTTCCATGGCGTACTTTTTCCCTTTTGCAATGTATTCTTGGTCGCGTCTTTCCAATTTTGGTAAAGCAACTCCTAGTATGCTAGCAGCTACATCACGTTTCGCACCAGGTCCTGCACTCGAAAAAATCAGCAAAAACTTTAACAACTTGCTTATGTGCATGTACTACTAGACAAATATTAAATCAATGATAATTAAATCCTAACCAGCGACCAAGGGACCACTTTGGTTCAAGTCTGTGATGGGTATAGAGATAAACTCCTCTTGTGACATATCCTCAATTTTTTGTCTCCTCAGCAGAGGATCCGCGTACGCAGACGAGCTCGAAATAGCCATCATTGCTTCTTCGGAGATGAAACTTGAAATACAAATGGAACTGTTAGGTAGTTACCAGAATCCTTTCTCAAGGAGCAGAACAAGTTCTTGCTATGTAATAGTCTTCACTACAACTTGACCGAAATCAAATCACCCGACTTACTCAGTAGCGTCAGATATGCTACGATTAGTACGAATCTGTTTTTTTTATCTGTATCAGTATCACCCGTCGACCAATCTCACCAGTGGTAAAGACAGAGAAAGCAAGCACTTCTTACAAGGTTTTCCCCGAAAACCTGGCCAAGCGTTAAGCCTTCCTCCGACGTCTCCTAAAATCTATGTTCGAAAAATTCCATCCAAATTGACTTCCGTTACCCGTCCTTATTAATCCTTCGGTCTACTACCCTCTACGCAAATCTCTACACCACTTGATCCAACTATGGACCGGGGAATCTCAACGATATGCTGTTATTCTAAATCTTATATAGCCTTAAACGCCAGATTACAATGGTGAAGCCTTCCCACGTTCACCGTGAAAAAAAATACGGCAGGCCCACAAAAGAATGTATACACTTTTAAAACTACACACTGGAACTAATGAATTCAAACGTCAACTTTCTAGCTCAGCTATTTCGTCAAATCTATTAGAGAGGATGTCCACAAAGAATTTCTGAAAACCGACAAGCAAATCTCGAAAACCAACGAAATCATTGGTAATAGTAATACTACGACCTACGACAATATGAATAAAAAAGGTAAAGGATAAATACAAATTGCATGTATAAAACGAACGCCAGAGACAGATTCAAATCCTTCCTCCTCCTCCGGAGCACCAAGCCTGTTTGTGCGGAGCTGTGGAAAATGGGCGGCAAGCTTCAATTGTATTCACAACTTTACTCTATGGCACATGGCGCATAGCGTATGTGCATACGCATGATATACGCCGGCCGCCCAGCCGAGTCTTGTTTATTACAATTACAACTTACAACATTAAAAGTAAAGGCAAAGGCACACCAAGTGTCCACTCCGTGTCAAGTTCAAGTTGACATTAGAGCATTTGCGAAGAGAGTACGTGTACGAAAACGACAACGTGTGCGGGAGAGCCGAATTTGTGGATCTATGCAATGTATCCCTCCGCTCACGTTTTTCTTCACGTAAACCAAACGAAAACGAAATTCATCACGTGTAGAATCAATTTTACACGTAATTATTCCGTTTTAACGAAATAATTCCCAACTTTGGGACTATTTTAGCGCCGTTCCCGCACACGTTGTCGTTTTCGTACACGTTCTCTCTTCGCAAATGCTCTATTTTCTGTGCATGATGTATTGTAGTCTACCTTGGGTAACTTACTAAATATGCAAAGGATTTGGGCCAGTTCGATACACAACACGGGAGAAAATTTTTTGAAATTTTTAAAACTTTACCAAAGGGGCGACCCTTACCACATCAAAATTTCTGATGGGATTTAGCATGACAGGAATTTCCGTTTTCCCTTTCGACGACTCCTTGCTTAACCCTTAGTTGACCCTATGTCTTGTCAAATAAAAATACTCATTTCAGCCCCTTATGCCGTATGTACTGCTCGTGTCCCTAGCTGTCTCTTCGTTCTTTCTCTTATATCCCTTATTTACCGCTTTTTCTCTCTTCTACTCGCTCTTTCTCTTTTCTCTCCATTTTCACGCGATTTCTCTGACTTTTCTCACCCTTGCTCCTCTCTTTGTCTCGCTATTCCTTTTCATTTGGTCGCGCTCTTTCTCTCTGTTGAGGGAGAACGAGCGCTTTTCGGGTCACTTGTACAATCGTGGAATTTTCAAATTTCCCGCACTTACGGTCGCAGCATATGGTCGCAACTGCGGGCAACAACTGGAGGAAATCGCAATCAAGAGTAACCATTGGAAGTCGCAATCAAAAGTAACAATTGGAAGTCGCAATCAACAGTAACAATTGGAAGTCGCAATCGAAAGTAACAATTGGAAGTCGCAATGAAGAGTAACAATTGGAAGTCGCAATCAAGCGTAACAATCAAAGGTAGCAATGACGCGAATGCCCACCGAAGTGGCTGGAAAGTCGGGCAAATTCCAAAATTTGAATCTTTCTTCCCCTTGAAATAATGTGTCGTTTATTCGTTCGGGATTTTGAGCAAAAATCGACAGTGGCTCTTCAGACCGCTTAGCTTGACGCTCTCTAAT
>JAQGBT010001066.1:0-36614 GCA_034698585.1 Disparrhopalites patrizii
ACGTATTCATATGTCTGAATATTTGAATAAAACTGTATTGGAATTAGAATTCATATTTTAGATATCCGAAATTTAAAGTTGTATTCATAATTAGGAAAAACGCATATTTTAATTCGAATTTTAATTCATATTTTTTCGGATGTCATTCCTTGATACTTAGATATAAAATTACGTTGAACACAATGTTTTGGCAGGTATGCCTATGTATGTATATAAATATTGTCTGGCATTGCGAACATGAATGCGAGAAAATTCCAGCAAAACCAAGTAAAAACTATGTTCAATTGCATTTGTTTATTTTGCATTCAAATGGCAGCTTTGTGAATACATTTTTGTCCTAAGATCCTGTCCTATCCATTGTTCTAAACGTTGCTGTGCTGAATACGCAGGCACAAGGTCCGTCCACGCTCATACACTAGAAACTGAAGGTTCGACATTTCTTTGGATTGGCTTCCGAATTTCCAATCATAGACCGATCCTTTCCTGAAGAAGCAACAATACAAGCATATGGAACACGTATAGATACAATGTGTACAATGTATATACTATATCTGAACAGTTGCATCAATCTTGTGAAACTTTGTTTATTAGCTGCGCTTTTAAAGCGCAGCTTTAAGCGTTAAAGCGTAAGCTTTTAAAGCGCAGTGGTAAACTAATGAAGACACAGAAAGAAACCGAATGATAAATTTTTCTTACAGAAACGATGGCAAGAATGACGAGAAGAGCAGTGAAACATAGGAAGAATCTCATGGTGAAGCCCTGGAAGGACCTTGAATTGCAATCAAATTTGAAATGCAGCGAAGACGTAAGTCTTGCTAGTTCAAATTTGGAAGTGAACTGGAATATTGGCAGCTGACATCATTTTATTGAAGGCGACACGAGAAACCCATTTTTGGTTTGACTATAAACCAGCGATTTCCAAGAAATTTAATTCAAGGAATGACCACCTAAAGCAGGTTACTGCGCTAGTGGTTCCGGAAATTGTAAATGTCCAGGATTTGATTTCAGATTTAACGTGCAATTAGAAGAATAAAAACTATTTTAAAGGAAAGTTCCAGCATGGCTGTATCTATTTCCGCATTGCAATCGGGCCGTAAATGTTGTAGCACGTACATGCACGTGTCGACGAATGACAATGGATCCGAGAAACTGAGAACGTCGTCTTTTAAAACGAATTGCGTAATTATAGCTGTGGAGCTAACCAAGCCGCGTTTAGTTGATGGTTGCAAATTTAGGATTTAATATTACATCAGGCTTGAGATAAAATGCACCGTTTTTGTCTAGCCAGAATAACTGTAAAAATCATGTTTATGTGCCACGAAATTGCATAATTGGGTTTACAGAAGATTAATGCAGTGGAGTCTCTCTATAACAGCATCCAAGGAAACCCAAAATTTTGCTGTTATAAAAGGAATGCTGTTATAGAGAACACAGTTATTATGTAATCTATGTACAAGGAGCAATTTCATGACGTTATGGAGGACATGCTGTTATAAGGGGTGCTCTTACGGAGAGACTCCACTGTATGCGCTATACATATATAATTTCTCCCTCAATGTGATTTGCGTGCGTGCCATTGTTTTCGTTGAAACCCGCCGGTACATAATTATTTATATAATTATTTATGATTATAAGGGAATAATTTAATGAATTACTATCAAAATTTAATTTCCAGCAGCAAAACTGCCCAACAGAAGGATAACTATGTTCAGGGAGAATATGTTGACGCATGGGATCATACTTGGTGGTCCATTCATTTTTTATGGGCTGGTTCTCCTCGGCGTAATCCTAATACTGTCCGAAAGGGAACTCAACCAAATGGTTTATGCAGCTTATGTAACGCATTTTGGAGAGAATATGCCCTGGTTCTACAATTGTTTGGCTAAAGAGGTCCTTGTGATGACATTTTGGATGTCCGGAATGTACTTTTTCGTTCAATTAGGTCTCCTATGCTGGAGAATTTCGCCTGGACTTTTCAGCGCCAGATTATTTATCCTATAGGTAAATGCGAACAAAGGGTTGTAAGCTTCTAATTTCTATAGTGGGAGTACGCGAAATCAAGTGGTATAGGCTTCATAGGATTTATTGTATTATCGAATGCAGGAATGGCAAAGATCCGATTCTGAGTCGAATATTTCAATTCGACTCGATTCAAATATACTTGAAAATTTGATTCGATTTGTAACCGTGAATCGAATCAAATAATTCGAATTAAGACGTAAATCGGATAATAAAAAACTGGAATTCGCTTGATTCGATCCATTATTTAATACAAAATTTTTGGAAATTCTTCCCAAGCAGAGCAGTAACCATAAAAATATTGCAACTTTAATTCAACGGCAAATATTATATCACGGTCACTTGTATTCATTGAAAGTAGCTGACTATTCAACTTCATTGTATGCGTAAAATTTTCAAAAAATGAAATAAACATTCCTTGATAATTTATTTTTTGGATCGTTTGAAACATGATTCGATTATATCCAAAGCTTAAATCGAACCAAATCGTTGCATTTGCATCATGAATAGAATCAAATTGCAAATGTTAATCCGATTCGGGCTTTGAAACGAATAGAACAAAAAAATTTTGATCAAATCGGATCGTTGCTATCCTTAATCTATTTTATTTTGCTGATAGTTGTGTTAAAGTCAAAGCTGTAAAATATTTTGTTGGCCTATGCAGAAACCCGGCAAACGCTCTTCAAAGAAACAGGAGTCTACGGCAAATTCAATTGCGGACTCAAATTCAAGCATTGCAAACCGTTGGAGTGTTTATCAGCACAAATTGTTCTGCCTTTCCACGGGCATTGTCAACGGCTTCTTTGGGATACGACTAATATCCTCCACTAATCCATTAATCCCCATGTTCAAACTAGCCGCTGCACTATCCACCACCTCCTACTATTCCATCCAGCACCAATATGCTTTTGTGTTCCCATGGCTCACGACAAGGTCAAAAGAGGTCATCAGAATATCAGCCATGCTTCAAAATAATTGGTTTAGCCGGGTGACGACCATCAATGTTGCTGCCCGAAGAAAGGCCTTGCTGAAGAATGTTGCATCGATTCGCGAATCGGGGATTTCGGATGGAAGTTTCCGGAGTTTTCAGAGTAATGCGGTACTTTTATACCTGGATTTTCTCTTTGGTAATCTAATTGGCCTGCTGGTGACCTTTTAGAAATTTTGCATCGAAATTTGGAGGTTAAGGATCAATACTGGAGTTTGTTTCGGTTGGTACAAATTCTCTCCTTTGGAAATTTCTTTCTGTGAAGCAAAATTTTACGCTTCACGCGCAGAATTTTCCAGTCAAAGCTTTCGTCAGACTAAAAGTCTTTGCACATCCAAAATCATACTACATATGAAAATTGCAGTCAAGATTAATATTCATTTAGCAGACAATATTTGGTAGCCCACCGTAAATGAACTTACTGTGGTCACTTGAAAATTATTTCATTTCACACCAACGAAACAGAACAGAACAAAACTAGTGGACAGAATTAGAGGATCCACTTTTATTGCAATTTTTTTTACAACAATAGCTGTTTTAAACAATTGCTGAACAGGCAAAAGAAGGTTCTTTAGGTGAATATGTATCAAGCTATGACGGAATAGCTATATAGTTATAGTCGTACATAGTTAAAGCGTGTTCAAATTTGAGCTAAATGCCGCAATGCGTCAGTAGTTGCTGTATTATGCTATTTGAACACGGAATTAAAATTGTTTTTCAACATTTTTATTATTAGAATATGCACTACAGTGGAGTCTCTACATAACAACTCTGAAGGGAAGAGTGAAAAATATTGTTATATAGGGAAATGTTTTTATACGGAACATTAAATATGTACCTTATATGTTCGAGGGGCTGGAAAAATGATGGTGTTACAGAGAAATGTTGTTATAAAGACACTTGTTATATAGAGACTGCACTGTATGTATTCTGAATTGGGAAATACCAAGACCGTGAAATCAAAACTGCTTGTTAATTTATGTTACTGAATTCCTGCATTGCACAATATTATTTAATAAGATCTTTACGAGCTATAAAGTTCAAATTTGCGTCATAAAAATGAAAACTTTAATACAGTAACAACAGCAGGGCACGATAATTTCAAAATTTCTTCAACGTTTTGCCCTGAAACAACAACCTGATCCTTACGAAATCCTTGTGAATAAGAGAATAAGTGTGTATTTGATATGACATCACTTTTGATGAGACTACATTCTCCGACCACGATTTTGGGCTTGACTGCGTCCTCCTTTGCCGAGGGAGGAAAAAATCAACCTTTCGTTCTCACCAGGAATTCTTTTATGGATTGGAGCTTGTGCCATATTTCCAGATATAACCTGGTCAGCTTCTGAAGATGGAACAAAATCACATTTAACATGTTGATTCTATATACTCATTTGTCCAATACTTACGTAACGTAATTAAACGCCATATAAATATGCTTAAAATCGCTCTTAAAAGAGAATTTCAATGCTGTCAGTAAGGGAGCCAATGACGTCGTCTTACTCGGAGAACTCGCTGCTTGTGCCGGAACAAAGCGGACCTCTTTCATCGGTTTCTTGCACTGAGTCAAAGCAAATTTCAAGAGCAAATAATTGTAGATTTTGATAGCAAGTACAATAAAATTATTCCTAATTCGTATGGTGTCCATTTAAAGAACAAGGAATGGAATGATCGATTTGTGATTACCGAAACGATTGCCACGAAGATCGCAATGACGGAGAAAAGGAGGAAGAACCTCATGATGACACTCTTGGTAGACATTTAAATCCAAACAAAAATTTGTATAGTATATAATACAGAGATGAACAAGTCTTGCAAGGACGATCCGAGCTGAGAACTGAACTAAAAATTTTCCTGTTGACTCTGTATTTGTAGGTCATAAAACGAAAATATTTGTTTGTTTGACAAACAGGCAATGATTTCCAAGAGGTTTACTTCAAATTTTGACCAAATTGTTTGCATGATTTCGTCCATGTCAAAAACGAGGAATGTGCAAGTGTATTTTTGATTCCGTTGGTACACTTCTAAATCCATAAAGAGCAATGAATCTGTCTATACGAACCGAACAAAGGAACGTTGGAATTTTCCGCCTATAAAACGGATAGCTGTTGAGTTTATGCCTTGCAAAGTCTCGTAAAGGGAAATTCATTATTTGGTTCGAGTATCACTTACCTTATATAACATGAAACATATTTTTTATTGCTAGGGTAAAGCTTGATATTGTGGCCAATTTTTTCCAATGTTTTTTCCCCAATTGTTATCGTCTATTGTCTTTGAAGCAAGCAATGTTTGCTGTTCATATCCAAACGCGTAGACCGATCCTACTTAAAAGAAACAGCATTATCCTACGGAAACAAATGTACATGCAATTCGTTGTCATAAGATTTTTTCAATTGGCATTATTGTAACCATCCCGTCCGTAAAAGCAACGATTTTTGCAAAATCAGAGTTGCGGAGTCGATTTATAATTATGTTTTTATTGATTTTGCCTTCATTTTCACCTACAAAATATGCCAGATTGCATTAGAAATAAATTTTTAAAAGTATTCTAAAAATATTTGAATACGCATTCATATATGTGTGTGTATTTGAATAAAATCGTATTGGAATCAGAATTTATACATATTTTAGATATCCGAAATTTAAATTTGTATTCATAATTAGGAAAAACACGCATTTAATCCGAAGTTTAGTTCATATTTTTTCGGATGTCATTCATTGCTTGGAACGTTGGAACTGAACTGGACGATTTGCTACCGACTTATTTACATGGACATTACACTTTAATACCTGAAGAGAAAATATTTGTTGATTTGACAAACAGATAATGTTTTTCGGGAGATTTAATTCAACATACGGCAACTTGAAGTATGGCGACCATTATTCTGTTGGTTCATTCAGAAATCCGGCAAAGGCTGCACAAAGATACACCAGCCTCCGTCAGCTTCAACTGCGGATTCAAATGTATATGCTAAATAGCCAGCGTTTGCTGCAACCTGTGAGTGGTTTAATTTAACTTTTTAATTACAGATATGACAACGTGTTAGTTTTTTGTTTTGCCATGGTTGTAACTATTTGTACGCAATTGATGTCATTCCTAAAATAGATTGGCTATTCGCCGTTTAGTCTGTTGGGTTTGTTGTCTTACCAGCGTGCCTGGTAGTATTTAACAAGTTCAAAATAAATTAAATAAATTAAAATAAATATTAGATACGGTAATTAATAAATTCGCGGATTCCTTGTCGCTCATGCATTAATGATAGCTTGTGTGGCGGGTTTTGATGGGTTCCACTAATTTGACCGGCTAACAGGTCAAATGTTTTCACCAAATTGGCGGACCAGGCGAAAGAGCGGGGAAACGAATTTGACGGACGGGCCTGACAGGAAAAAAAGACCAATTTAGGTGCGCGAGCGGAAGCCAATGTTTCGGACGTTTGGACTTAACACGCCAAATTGTTTTTGTACTCCGAATTAATGTCTGGTCGGCTGACTGCGGAAATTGAATTTAGACGCTGGTCCGGCATATTAGAATCAGCCTTCATCTCCAAATTAGTGGCTTGTCAGGCAAGGCCGTATAACTCTCATATGCGGCATATTTATAGTCTCTTCTTCCGCCAAATTAGTGTCTGTTCCTCCAGTCCGAACAATTATTGTGTGAAACACCCGTCCAACAAATTATACTTTATTCCACCAGCCCGTCAAAGTAGTGTTTGATCCGCCTGTCCACCAAATTAATATGTGGTCTGCCTATCCGCCAAAGGGCTTGATCCGACCGTTCAGGAAACTATAAAGTTCCACTTTCGACGACGCTGAAAAATTTGTTTAGACTCTAAAATGGGATCATAGAGCTTACTGCTATTAGGACCTGGCGCTTCGGTTTTTATTGCTTAACTCCTGGCCTGCACCTTACAAAAATGTTAACGAGGAAAAACTACCACTATCACTTATTACTCTTAAATGTCCTCTCAAAATGCGGTATTCTACCTTTGAAAATAAATATAAAAGAAGGAAAGATAAGCCTCCATTTTGCTTTCACATTCTATTTGGGCTGGACCGCCGTCATCTTCCATTTGGGCTACATTTATTTCCAATTCGTTCAGTTGGTGCTAAGCAAAAATTTGAATGTGCTTCAAATGACCATTCAATTTGCATATTGTTACGGAAGCGCCGCCGGCGTTTCCTGGCTCCGAATGACTTTTCTTGTGCAAGGGGATGTAAATTGTCAATTATTTAACCAGCTGTTCAACAACATTAGTACTGGTACAGTGAACAAATTTTAATTACTTTATAAATTAATTATAATTTAATAATTCGAAATAAATTTCAAAAAAGTTAACGAATTTTGTGCACAAATATGTTTTTACAAATTCTCTCAGAAAAAATGTATACACAATTATTTATGTTTACGAGTAATTAAATGAAACGCTTCAAAATTCAAATTTCAGCAACAAAACTGCCCAAAACACAGGCCAGTTGGTTTCGGGAGGATATTTTGACGCATGCGCTCATACTTGGCGGTCCATTCATTTTTTACGGACTTATTGTGCTTGGCACATTCCTAATACTATCTGAAAGGAATCTCAGTCACCTGGTATATGCAGCTTACGCAATGTATTTTGGAAAGAATGAGCTCTGGTTTTACATTTTTCTGGCGGAAGAGGTCCTTGTTATGATATATTGGATGTCTGCAGTATACTTCTTCGTTCAGTATGTTCTGCTATGCCTGGACAATTTCGCCTCGAGTTTCCAGCGCCACATCATTTGCTCCAGGTAAAAACAGCACTTTGTATCCTGAGTACACCAAGACAAAGGTCAAACTCCAGGATTTTATATACATATGTATGTGAATTTTGTATAGACCGTGTGTTTCAGGGAAAACGCAGCGGGTTGAACTATATTCATAACTTCTCTACAGCAAGGCATATAGACATGAGTTCACTAGCTTATTGGAATGCTACAAAGCCTAGCTTTCGGAATTGCCATAATTTTTAAATGGAAAAGTTTTGAATAAAAATACTTACCCATGCTGAAAGCTTGACTTCGTAGCATTCCACCAAGGTAGGGATCTCATGTCTACGCCATGTTATAGAGACGTTTTAAGCAATTGAGCCGGTTGCGCTTTCCGTGGAACATACGGTATAATATCATCGGTTATTTGTATAGGTAGTAAGCAAATGTTGGAAAATAACCTATGTCGCAAGAGCTCCTATAACAGTCACTTTTATAACATTCTATTGAAGGGCAAATATTGTAAGAAAAATTTTTCTATAGAATTTTTTGATGAAATCGGATTGTTGCCACCCCTAAAAATAAAGACTCCACTATAAATATTCTCTTGGTTCATTCAGAAATCCGGCAAAGGCTGCACAAAGATACACCAGCCTCCGTCAGCTTCAACTGCGGATTCAAATGTTCAATATTGCAAACCGTTGGGGTGTGCATCAGCACAAATTACTCTGCATCTCCACAGGCATTGTTAACGGCTTCTTTGGGATACGACTGATATCCTCCAATAATTCATTAATCCCCATGTTCAATCTAGCCGTTGCCCTATCTACCACCAGTTACTATTGTATCCAGTACCATCACGCCTTTGTGTTCCCGGAGCTCACGAAAAAATCAAAGGACGTCATCCGAATATCAGCCGTGCTTCAAAATAATTGGTTTAGCCTGGCGAAGTACATCAATGTAAATGCCCGAAGGAAGGCCTTGCTGAAGAGTGTTGCATCGGTTCGCGAAACGGGAATATTGGATGGAAGTTTCCGGAGGTTTCAAAGTAATAAGGTACTTTTGTACCTGGATTTTCTCGTTCGTAATCTAATTGGCCTGCTTGTAACCTATTAGAAAAGGTTGATCAAATTGTCGAAGTCAAGGATCACGACTGAAGTTTGGTTTGGTTGGAGGAAATTATTTTTTTCTGCAATTTCTTCCTGTGAAGCAAAATTTGCGCGCAGAATTTTCCAAGCAAAGTTTTAGTCCGTTGCACTAAAAATATTAACACACCCAAAAGCTTATATACAAATTGCAAGCTAAACGTCTCAGGTGATGATTCATTCAGGATGCAAGTACATTTTTACTAGGCCACCGTTTATGCCCGTTACTTTGGTCACCCGAAAATTATTTCGTTTCACACCAACTAAACAGCACAGAACAAATGCACGTTGGTGTTGGGGGTATTACGTTTGTACATAAAAATAGGGTGAATGCGCAAGTTTCTTATTGATTCCATTTAAGTATACACTTTATAAATGCATATAAATAACTATAAATCGATCTACACAATAACCATAATAACCGAACCAAAAAATGTTCCGCCTATAAAACTAATAACTGTTGAGCTTATGCCTTGCAAAATTTCGTAAATGGAAATGCATTACAGTGGACTCTCTCTATAACAACTCTCCTTATAACTGCTTTTTCCCTATAACAACTTTATTTTTCAGCCCTTCGTATATCTAGTGTAGATAATAAATGTTCCATATAACAACTTTTCAATACAACAACCATTTTTGCCCTTCCGTTCAGGGTTGTTATAGCGAGAGTCCACTGTATTTGGCTCAAGTCTCACTTAACTAAATAAAATGGAAAATATTTTTTACAGCTACCTCCATATTTTGCTGTATGTACATAATAACCAACAAGAAACAATTCCAGCACAAATCAATCAAAATGATGAGTATAATCTGTTCATAGTGCCATTCACATTGTAGATTTGCAAACGTATATATTTAGTATATATATATACGAGCAAAACTCATCCCCCATCCAAATTTAAAACTGCGGATGCAAATGTTCAACACTGCAAATTGTTGGAGTGTGTTACAAATTACTCTGCCTTTCCACAAGCATTGTTCACGGCTTCTTCGGGATACCCTCCAATAATAAATTAATCCCCATGTTCAATCTAGCCGTTGCCCTATGTACCACCAGTTACTATTGAATCCAGTACCAGCATGCCTTCGTGTTACCAGAGCTCACTAAGAGGTCAAAGGAGGTCATTCAATTATCCGCCATGCGTCAATATAAATGTTGTAGTCTAGTGAATATCAGTACTTTTGATAATCGCCGGAAGGCTTAATGAAGTCTGTGGCGTCGGTTCGCGAAACAGGAATCTTACATGGTAGCTTCCGGAGATTTGAAAGCAATACAATTCTGATGTTTCTGGATTTTCTATTTCGTAATCTATTTGGACTGCTCTTGAGCTTCTAGAAGATTTCCCGGTATGCCAAGTACTAGGATCGCAACTCATATCTCCATAATGCATAATAATACCCGTAATAATAAACAAAAACGTACTTTAAGATGCACGATATGGTACAAGAAATTCGGATCTTGTAGTGTACATATCTATGTATATATGCATATATATATACAGTCGAACCTCTCTATAACGGTTTCCCTAGCATATTTTCCCCGTTATAACGAAAAACCGTTATAGAGAACAGACATTTCTATGTTAACAATTGGAGAAAGTTTTTGAGGGAAGCATTTTCAGACACCGGTATAGAGAGAAAACTGTTATAAGGGAGCCCGTTATAGAGAGGTTCGACTGTATATATATGCATTGATAGCAAAACTGTTATACTTGCCTAGACATTTTTTTCTCACCTTGTTTATTGCATTTTTGAATCTGTTGTTTTTTTGTTTGCCATGATCTCACAAGAACATACCTACATTCAAAATTTCTGCAGCATTTTGCTTTTGCACTTGTGCTCCTTGTTTCCGCCGACACCGCCAAGCGTCACAGAAGAGAAAAATAGTTGTTTTCATGTTTTTACCAGCAGGAAACAAGGATGCGTCACGGACAGGTTAGTTTTTGTGCAGTTTGCAAACTTCTATTGTTCAGAGCATTTGTATAGTATTTCAGTGTCATTAATTGTAAATAGCAGGTCATTTTGATTTATTTTTGTATGATGTATTCGTATAAAATGAGAGCTGTTTGTATGAAATCTAAGCATTTCATACAAAATATATACATATATATGTGTATATACATACATGCCGTTTTTATTACAATTATAATTTATAATAATGATAAAATATGTTTCAAAGAAATCTCAAGGATTTTTCCATAGTTAAAACGCTTGCCTGATGAGACACTATTTTTGTTTTTCTACTAGTTTTCATTCATTATGTTTAAAATATATGCCTTGAGATAGTCACTTATTAGTTGCAAAATTCTCGTATTAAATGCCAACAGAAGGTTTTCCAGTTTAAAGCATTCATTTCAGGCTTGACTATTCTGATGTTAATTTCTTATGTTGAAACCTATAGAAATAAAAAATGTCAACACATTGTGAACACTGATGCAGATCTATTTATCTATTCATTTTCTGTCGACATATGCCACAATGCTAGTGTACTAACTATGATTTAATATATACAATTTGTAAAGCATTTATTAATCGCTAATAATTTTCGTAAACATTTACAAGGAAATACGGTTTACGCTATCCGTTGACCCAATTGTATTGCACGCCGCCCGTATGCACCGAGGTGTCAGTATGGAATGGAATGAGCTTAAGGGATACGAAATGCATAATTTGGGTTTTGGACTTGTTATATTGTAATATGTAATGGGATGGAAGTGGTTCAGTCTCCTTGATCACATTTTATATGTACACTACATATATGAATAGGGCTGAAAAATAAAGTTGTTGTAGAGAGAAAGTTGTTATAAGTATAGCTGTTATAGAGAGAGTCTGCTGTAATTCATTAGCCAAGAGGTCGGACATTCCTCAGAAAGGAATTCCACCTCGACAGCAGCCATTGTGAAATTCGGTCATTTGTGGCTGACGTCAATGGGTTCCCGCTGAAACTCTGCTGTGTATGATCTTTATGAATTAATAGTCAGCAATCTAATCTTATGCATAACTGTATGTATGCACACCGGGCTTCCTTCACTCATCCTTGAGGACTGCATAGATCTCATGCAGATAACATATATAGTGTTATTCGCTCATATGTACTAGTTTATTGCGGTATGTAGGTATTCATATGAATGTGTTTATATGAATTGCCTTATTGGCGTCAGCCTTCAGCGGCTCACATACCGCTTAAATAGCCAGGGTTCGTGATCGGTTTCAGTTCACGTTCAAGTTCAAAGAATCAATTTCGTTACCGACTTCAATTTCAAGTTATTTTTTTTAGCTAGACGCTCTTGCATGACCGTTTGATAATGTTTTTAAAATGTACAAAATTTCTCAGTTAATACTCGTTTATTTAAATTGCTGAGTTTGAAATTCAGAACGTCGTCCGTTGCCAAGTTCAATTACGTCCTCGTTTCTTGTTCCTTTGCTGAAAGTAGAAAATATTAAAATACGTTTTAGCATGGTTGTAAAGGTTGTGATACTTCCTCATTCGGATGTTTTTCTCACTTCGTTTTTACAGAAAAAATCCATGATTGTGCAAAAAAGATTCTCTGCCGGATGCCTTGAAACAATTTTGAGGACCTAGATAATGACGGTTTTCATTTTTTATTTGTGTGAAAAAAAACGGTAACAATTGTTTGCTCTGTGGTCGGGCCCGCACAGCCACTTGTCTCTCAAAGTGACTCTTTCTTGCATAATTTTATTGCGGTTTCAGTGAAAGAAGTCGAATGCTGATACGACAACAATTAGCTAATTGTAAGTTGTGGCAGTTCTACCAAGAAATATATGTACATAGTTCAAAAGTCGGCATTTTCCCGATTTTTTTATATTCGCGCCGCAAAAGCACTCTAGCTTGGATAATTGTTGCCGAATCAGGATCCAAATTTGTTGACTGGAACCGCAATAACATTTTGCAGCAAGAAGTATTTTTATTTAACTTTTATTATCTCTGGGTTACGCATCAGCAAGGTGGGACCATTCAGTCAGTTTCTGTTGCGTATTTTCAGAATTTTTGGCACAGTCGCTTTGGCCATTCGGAATTCCGCCACTTATAATTAGTCCTACTTAGTTCCTAAACATCGCGATATATACACTTTTGTCTAAATGCGTGGGCACCTCGGCATACTCTATATGCAATTAAAATTAAAAGCAAAAAGGCAATGATTAGCCATTTAGTACCAAAGCTAAATTCAGTGTTTTTATTTTAATCCTATGCTAATATTCAGCAGCTAGAATTTGCAGTGCTGAAAATTTTATACGCGGATTGTGTGGCCATAATTCACATATCACATTTTATGTTTGAATCATACATGTCCCGATATTGAACTAACAGAATTTGTATGTTTATCAAACGTGCAAATTGTGGGTTATTTCCGTTTTTCGTGATAATCGTATACGTAGATTTTGCAATTCCATGAAATGTAGAAACAAATTAAAAATGAATTTACTATTGCAGCCTAGTTTTCAATTTCGGTTGCGTTTACAGACGAGTAGCTGCTCCAAATATATGGAAAATTTTCAAGAAATTCCTGATTACGGCTTGGAAGTCCATAAACTACATTTCCCGCTGGCGAAAACAGGCATGCAGCAATTGTTCCCGTGGTTGGTGCCGTCGGTTTCAACGGGGTAGATGCACATGCAACCTTAGCTGTTTTTGCCCAACAAATTTGTGTGAAATGTCTTTCGGGTGCTGAGTAGGACCTTGATCCAGGCAGCAGTTCATTATTTCGACGGTACCGATCGAATTCAGCGTTAACCCATTCCTTGTGCATGTATGTTTTTACGTCGCTGATAATCGTTTTATCTGTTACAACCCAGTAGGCGAGATAGTCTTCTCCATTTTCTGGGAAACAAGTATTTATGTACAGCGGATCCTCGTCAACGTCGCCAGCTTTAAGACTCGTTCCTGCAAGTTTTTGCACACATTGGATGGCGTTAGCGCTGAGCTGTCAGGATATAATAGTACAAGTTTGATTCATGGCGTGAATTACATATAATCAGTATACAGTGGACTCTCGCTATAACAACCCTGAAGGGAAGGGCCAAAAGGGTTGTTATATGGAGCATTTAATATGTATACAGCGAAGTCTCTCTATATCAAGTCTTTTTGTAACAACAATATTTGTTTCGCGCTTCGCACGTGTTACATACGGACGAAAGTATCCATTTTCTTTGCCAAGACCTTTCTATACAGTGTATGTATGCACAGACTATGTAATGAGATTCATTCAAACCATGTAATACTATAGTGGAATCTCTCTATAACAGCATCAAGGTGAGTGGAAAACATATTGTAGCTGGAAAATGCTGTTATACGGAACATTTTATATGTACTTTACATGTCCGAAGGGCGGAAAAAGTAATGTTGTTATATAGAAATACTGTTATAAAGAGACTTGTTATAGAGAGACTCCACTGTACCTAATACTATGGAATCAGATACATTCGCAATAAAACTGTGCATGGAATAACTTCGTGCCAACGACTGAGAATCATGGAATTCTTTAAGATCTAAAATGCTTTTGGCCCTTCACATTGATTCGCACAGCTTTGTAATTTAACTATGTAATTGTAAAAGGCAATTAAATTGGAGATAAATCGTAATTGATACAATGAACTCTTGCTTTTACCTGTGCATCTGTTACGAGTTTAGGAAGTCTACAATCTGCTACCCGACGGTTGTTAAAGGCTGCCACCAGGTCAGCATGTATCTCCGTACTTGCGGATCCCGTAGCTGCACTACCGCCGCCGCCTGCACCTCGGGCCCCGACCGGATATCTAACTTGTGCTGCCACGAATCTGTAGAGGGGAAAACATGAGTATATGAAGCTTTTGAAGCAAAAGGTGTTACATAAATCGTAAATACTGAATTCTTCAGACGAAGCAAAAAACCATTCTAAATACAATATTGAAAAATTCAGAGAATAAGTTTTTTGCTAAATAAAATGTTTGTATAGGTGTGTCAATATGAATTTTCTTCGAAATGCTTCTACCATATTTGTCAAATTGATTTACGGAATTCAAAATGGTGGACTTTTGAACACTTTTGCACCTGAAAAACCATCTTTCCGACGTTAATCCTATACAAACAAACCAAGCTACCACAAACATTTTTAGCGTTTTGACCACTTTCCCCTATACCGTTATAGCAATCTCCCTAAAAATTCGGATTCACTAATTTAAAATAAATATTGTTCGGAAACGTTTTTCGGGCAAAATAATTCCTAAAATTCTAGACTTTTGTTTTCTCCTCACACATATTTCATCACTCAGAAATGCCTGCTATAATCGTTTCGATAATTTTCACATAACATTTTGTACAACAACAGTGTTTTACCAGTCCCTCGTACATGTAAGGTGCATATTTAATGTTCTGTATAACAAAATTTCACTGTAACAACATTTTTCGCCCTTCCCTTCAGAGTTGTTATATAGAGACTCTACTGTAGCTTAAAAATTTGTGTAGCTTTTGCCGGCATAAAACTTACGATTCAAAAAGAGATGCGGTTAACCAGAACCGTACGAAAGCAAAAAGTAGCTTGGTCATCCTTTTGCTATAGAAAATTTCTCGTACTGTCGAAGAACTGCAGAGCCTATCTCGATTTCCGAGGATAATGTGGCCGCACATGGGCTTATGTCCTTTTATACACAACTGATTGTTATAAATTACTATTAAATGTTCTTGAGCATTTGTATAATATATTTTAGTATTTCTTTTAATGTGCAAATTCATCCTGCTGATACCTATATAGATCTCTATATAGAGAACCTGGAAAGGATTGTTTGTGCATGTGTTCCAAGCCACGATTTTTTTGGTGTACAACATTGAACGCGTGCGCCATTTCTGGTTTGCATTTGAATACATTTTGTGTCTTTTGGATTTCAAAATCAGAATAATTTATGGTATTTACTACTAACTTCATGGCCAACTTGAGTGTAACACACTTTCTGGATGTCAAGTTTAAAATGCATTGTAACCTTCCACAGGGTTAGAGACGCATTTATAGCAAAACAACTGAACCAACCAGGCTCAGTTTCAAATGCGAGAATGCAAATCCAATTATGCCAGTTGCGCACATGTTACTTTGAATATTTATTGTGTTCCAAAATTAATAAGTTATTTCAATCGTTTTCAACAGCCAGCAATGTGATCATGTTAGCTGATTGTGCGTTGGTTTTATAGATGCAAAAACCTAAGTAGGTCACCAGACAAAAATACAAATTCTACTCAGAACTAAGGCATCCTTTATGCTCATGTCATGTGTGAACCAAACTATTTTAAGTTTTACATCACACAGTAAGCTCTCAATGTGAAATAAGTGTGGACAAGTGCAGCCAGGAGGACGAGAAAGAAATGTTTAAGCTTTGAAAGGTCAAAATGATACAATGCGGATAGTCCATATTGCAATGTCAGAATGGCGTTAAGCTTAAGCTACGTGTTGAAAACATCCTGCTTGTAACAGGCTTTCAGATTGCAGGAAAAATATGGTGGCCATCAGCACTGAACAAAATTTCCGTTGATCAAAATAGTGCGTTTTTTCAATATGCGCAGCCAAGCCGAGCATTTCTTTAAATTCTTTATCCGCATGCGACGTTATTGGCTCGAATTGGAGTCGTTATAGGATTTTACAGCAAATGAAATATTTTGTATCTTATTTATATTCATTTCGAGCTATAGGAACATTCCAATTTTTGTCAATTTCTATAATATTTTTAGGATTTTGGTCATTTATGATTAGTCGTATTTGCCTCTAAGTTCGTTCACTTGCAATTAGTCTGTTTTGCAGGTGTAGGAATGCATGTACTTGGCGAGTTTTCCGCGCCAAGTTCAAAAATGAGAATTATAGGAAAATTGAAACTATAGGTCCATAAATAAATTTGCAAAACTTGTTTCTAGCGTGAAATGTAATGGTGAATTAATAAAAAAACTTCTGAATGGTTTTTGTGGCAATGACATCATTTAATTAGCAATTCTGATAAGTGACTCTTAAAGGCTCATAAACACGTGTACGCAACTGTTCGGCACACTCTTAGGGCACAAATATTAAAATTATTTCTTGAAAAGCTTTCATTTGCGCAGCTTCCAAAAGTTGCTTTTCATAATTTTTTAGACATTAATTAGTATAAAAATTGGAATTTTTGATGATATAATAAAAAATATAAACGTCAAAAATTTATATTTTTGAAATTGGTACGGAAAACTTCTCATAACCTCGGCTAATGTTGGTCAGCTCGGATGAAATTTTTTCTTAGAAGCATGCACAATCAAATTCTTCATGGGAAACATTATTTTGCCGCATTCTTGCATCATATTGTTTAGGCGGGCCCGTATCGTTTCTTGGAACGCTGTATCTATACAGTAAGAGAACGTAATAAATGTATGAAGAATTTTATTGTGTATCCATACAAATGTTGCTTTAATAAAATCCTATTAAAGTTAACCTATAACCGATTTTGTTTTTAAATTGAAAGTTATTATCTTTTTGACAAACCTTGTTTTTTTATTTGGTTTGCCGGAGAAATTGTTTATATGTTCCTGCACTCATACAAAACTGACAAGGCATACTCTACAGAACTTTATTGTGGACCCAGCAAAAAAAGAACTAATTAAAATTTTAATTGGACTGGCATTGACCGTATAAAGACAATATTTCCGCGCCATGTTAAATAAATGATTTTTTAACGAATCCATATTATATATAGAAGAGCATGCCATTAGAAACACCAAAGAAAAGTCATTTCTAAATCAAGTATTAACATATGATGTTTTAGAATCAAACCAGCCTAAGTCCACTAGATCAAATTTTACAGGAAACTGCGGCCGACGGAAAACTGTTAGAATTGCCAATTTTTTTCGATAAACATCTTCTGTAATTAGTCCCGCAATCCTTTAATAAATCCATCATTACGCGTTTGCAAAATATCGCCATTTTGCTGCATCCTGTTCTGTGGACATACAATTAGTCCTATATGCCCCTAAAATTGCGAATTCGCCATACTTATCATATAAAATCGGTTTAATAGTTTGTTCTGTCTTTTCTCTCTTCCGTTTTCCCTTTATTCTTTGCTTCTCTCTCTGATTTATCATCGTTTTTCATCTTCTCGTCATTAACAAAGCAACATCCATAGATGTACGTATGCAGATTCTCCACCTGAAATCCTGTTTTCCTACATTTGTTTGTATTATAATTTGTCAACATGTACATATGCACGTTTATGTTGCTAAAATCTTCTTGTTCAGATGTTGCGAAGTTGCGCTCACTTCCTATGACTCCTCTGCACCACATTTGCTATCATTGTAACAGAGAAACAAGTGTTCATATTTCGGAATGTAACTTCATACACCGACGAAAGAATGTGCTAAAACATATGCAAATGGGATTTATGCTTGTTTGCAGCTCTACATATCAAATTCAACTAGAATTCTTGAAGCAAGTTATGTGTATATTCATTACAAATTAAAGCTATTGCAAATGATTTAGAAAAGGCCAAATAAAAATTGCTGTTCTGCTTCTAGAATGTATTCGAAAACATTTTGCTGGGTGAATAATTTTTTTTTCAATCACGATTACCAAACAATTTAACTTGAATTTACATGTGAGTGCTCAATTTTCAGTAATTGTATGTCGTCGGTGATGAAACGTATTATGTATCGGATTCATCTCAAGTGAGTGCTAATCCACGAAGTAATTACTTCATGATCTTCGTGAATTACCGCTCATTGGAGATGATCCGACGCATTTCTTCACCGACGATGGACATATGCATATATAAAACTTTCAATTTTATCACTAGTCTTAATAATAACCATATTATTGCATCTGGGTTCTAGTGTCTATAATCATAAGTGAGCATAGTCTGTGTAGTACATTGGAGTCTCTATATATAACAACTCTGAAGGGAAGGGCGAAAAATATTGTTACAGAGAAAAGTTGTTACATAGAACATTAAATATGTAAATTATACGTACGAAGGGCGGAAAAAATAATGTTGTTATGGAGAAATTTTGTCATAAAGAGAATTGTTATATAGAGACTCCACTGTAGTAGAATGCCAAGACCGTCTAGTTTTCAATTTCGGTCTCATTTATAGACGAGTAGCTGCTCCAAACGTAAGGAGAATTCTGAAGAAATGCTTGATTGCGTATTGGGTCTCCGTAAACAATATTCCCCGGCGGTGAAAACAAGCATGCAGCGATGGTTCCAGTTGTTGGTGCCGTGGGCTTCAGCGGGACAGATGCACATGCAACCTTAGTCGTTTTTGCCCAGCAAATTTGTGTGAAATGTCTCGTGGCTGCTTCATACACTCTTTTCCCCGGATTTGTATTTGGCGGATCGTATTTCCCGCGGTACTGAATGAATTCCGCATTAATCCACTTCTGATGTATTTCTGTTTTTACTCCACTTACTATCGTTTCTTCAGTCACAAACCAGTACGCGAGTTGATCTTCTCCATTTTCTGGGAAGCATGTATTTATGTAAGATGGGTGCTCGTCTTCGTCGTCAGCTTTAAGATCTGTGACCGCAAGCTTGTTAACACATTTAATGGCGTCTGCGCTGAGCTGTCAGAAAATATTTTTTATTACAGTTTACGTACGGAATCGCGTTATAATTGCCGTGGGCAAATCCTTTAGCCAAGCAGGGTGTCATTGCCGCGTAAAAGCATCAAAAATCGTCGCACAACTTCTCAGGAATTATACCTAACAATACAAATTTTAAAGAGAATGGCGCGGCACACATTTCCGGGTCCATACCACAGTATAAAACCCGTGTCATGCTTCGGTACGCTTCCGCTTTATTCGCCGAATTGGCAGCAAATGCAAAGCGTGTGGAAAGTGACGAAATAAAATGAAATAAAAAGCGAGCACTGAGTTTAAAATTAATAGAATAAAATTACTAATTTAGAAATGACAAATTTCAGAATTAGCAGAATTTTAATGATTTACAAAACCACATCAAATAATCAAAAAAACTATGCTGAAGCAACCAAATACTAAGAAAACAGTAGTCAAACGTTTCGAAATCATTTTGTGGGGTTGATCTGCATTAAGAAAGGGAGGAAATCCTACAAACACATGTTGCAAAGCAATTTCTGAAACATAGAAAGCAGAGCGCAAGCGCAAACCGCTGCTGCAGCGTGGCGATCTGAATCTGAATCGTTTTGAAAAAAAAATGCTAATTTAAAATTGACGTCACTATGCGTAATCATAAATTTAATATGAGTTTTAGGTAGACATATGTAAGGATTACATACAGTCAGGATTACAATTTGTGCGCTCGAATTGTCCAGGGAAAATCAGAAACGAATTCAGAGCAACTGATCATGTCAGGACCAAAACAGGGAAGTTGTTAAAAACGCAATTTTTAAACAGAAACGCGCAAATTTTATAGTATTCGGGGAAGTTGCTAAAAAACGTCCCTAGGGCGGCGCTGCATTATCGTTTAGCAAAGTTTTGCTCGGCAAATATTTTCACTGATTTTGGTACAAAATCAGAAATGTTATTAGCGGAAACCAAACCAAAGTGTGAGAAGACGCCGAAGTATTCCTAAAGCTCCAAATTTCAAATGAATTTCACACAAATTGCTTAGAATTGCCCATAGGGAAAAATACTCAGCATACGGTTGGTAAAAACACGCCCAAGCCGATGTTTCTTCATGGTTTTGTCAGCAAAATTTTGTTCGGCAATTACTTTCACAGATTTTTGTAAAAACATCTGAGATGTTTTGGATAAAAATAGGAAAAATATCTCCGGGCTAGGGAAAATTTCAATTTTACAGTACTGCAAGAAGCATTTTCTGTGAGAAAAATACCGTATGGGAGGGCGACGTGCCCTGAAAGCTGCAAAGATCGCGGACGGGTTTCAAAAAAATTTCATCGAATTTTCGCAGGCGGCGCAAGCGTACTAAATAGCTGTAATACAATAATATTCAAGACAAGACACATTGTTGAAATTGCTGCTGTTACCTGCTGATCAATTTCGAGTTTAGGAAGTCCACAATCTCTTTGCCGACGATTATTAAAGGCTTCCAACAGACCAGCTTGTATCTCCGTACTTGCCTGACCCGGAGCAGTTCCACCGCTCCCACCCGGCGGTGCCGGAGGAAATCCTGGATATCTGGGTTGTGCTTCCAATGATCTGTTAAGGGATAAATTTGTAGTTCAAAGGATTTATGACAAAACTACACTCGAGAATATAAATATGTAATAATGTAAATGTGTGGCCCAAAGAATTTTATTGCCAATATGTGTCGTCAACGAAATCATTATAGTGATGCGCTGCATATTTGTTTAATAATGTGTTTGAAAATGTATGACTTTCACCAGCAAAACGCTTACTGTTCAACAAAAGATAATATTAGGCCAAACCAGACGAGGGTCCACGTCGAAGAAGTCATCTTTGCAACGGAATGTTCTGTACTCAAGAAACTGCTCACCCAAACTCGATTACCTTTCATACTGCTTCTGCACGTACGACTGTCCTTTTATACATTTCTGATTGTTAGTGTGGCATGAGGAGCTTTAGACATTTTAAAACTGCGACGCATTATGTCCTTTTCGAATGCTAAATCAGTACATGGATACCTGGAAAAGTTAAAAAAGTATTTATTGCAGATACCAATGTTTGTTCTGAATGGAATTGTGTACATTAGTGTGTGTAAATTTGTTTGCATTTGAATGCATAGCATACCAAATGGTTCTTGAAATCAGTACGAATTATGGCAGTTTCTAATGATTTGGTGATTACAATTACTTTTTATCAAGGTTCGACAGCCCTGTTACCTGTGCTGAGCCACAGGAATATTTAGCATAACAATTGAATGAGCAAATCTCAATTTCAAATTCGAGAATAAAAAAGCAAGTACGTATGACAATTTCTAGGTATTAAAGACATTCAACGTTATTTTTACGTTGGAATAGGTAGCTAATACTTAGCAAATAATACTCATGTAGGTTGATGTTTGATGACGGTAATGCAGCTGCACAGGGAAGCTTTACAAATGTAAATCGGTATCTCCATAAAAGTGTACCTATATGCCTTGTAGCTAGTACAAGGATCATGAGTTGTTGCAAGCTTAAATTTGAGTTTTAGAATTGCAATTTAGAAACAGTTTTTGAATGCAGAACGTTTATGTTTTTAAAAGTAACATTAAGTACAAATGCGCCCAATTTAATCTGGTCCAAATTTGAAGGTGTGAGCATTTTGAAAAACGTGTGCAATGTGTAGATACGCAATTCACAGCAAATTATTGAATGGCGTCCTGGTTGTACATATTCATATTGTATGCACAAAGACAGAAAGGAGGGTAAGTTGACACTTATGCACGGTGGACCATGGCATAATGTACGACGTTTGGTTGTCCATCTGTCTATGAGTATGTACACACAAGTGCACCCCTACTTGATTGTAGACTTTTAGATTTAACGAACCCCAAATGTAATATTATTCATTAAAAATGTGCTTTTTATGTTTTCAGCGTGACAGTTGCATCATAAAAAGGCTACCATGTGTAACTCACGAATATAAACAAAAATATCACAAATATATGCGTTGTTTCTGCTATCGAATCCCTGCAGGTCCAGTCGACCGCTGAAAATACACATTTACTATTCAGAAAGCAAAATTAAGCATTAAAAATTAATTATTCTCTTCATTGTAGTACTATTTTTCCACCACAACTTCTCGTTTAACCATAGTATAATTTTAATCTAAATTTGTATAGCTTACTAATGTCTGCCTGCATGTCAGTGTTTGTACACAAAATCTGAAATATGCTGGAGAAGATAAATTACAAAAATTAAACACGGGGGATAGAGAATGAAGGGATAGAATAAGAAAGGATGAAGGGCAGAGAATAAATGCACAGGGAGAAAATATACCGTATGTTTGCTGAAAAAAGCAATCGACTCAATAGCTTATAACTTCGGAACAACAAACCGAATAGTTGGTCATTACCTCGAAGTCATTTTGCATAGTTGATCATTACCTCGATGTCATCCGCAGAACATGGGCTTTCAGAAAATTGATAACCACAAATTTCTTCGCTACCCGGGTTCAACTTTCTTTTGTTTTGGTGTTGTTCAGTTGAAAAAATTACCATGTTACATGAGTAGATTAATGGGGTACATTCGGTTACATTAAAGTCCCATTTAAACAACAGGATAATTTTTTGGTGTCTTTTGCTCCGTATAACTAGTGAACGGGGGTAGGGAATTTTTAGTCTTTTTAAAAACTGCCATAACTTGTTTAATCTTGGTTGGATTGGGATGAATGTTTTTGACTATAACGGCAATCAAATGTTACATGGAATACTCTCTTGTTATGCACTATAATATAACCGCTGCATAGCGGTAGTGGGTATGTAATATGCAGGTGAAAAGTTAGCCGACGGCCGACGTTTCTCGGCTCATATGAGCCGAGGATCCCGGTCGTAGTCTGTCCAACCCCTCGTATATATAAGGTGCATATTTAATGTTCTATATAACAACATTTCTCTGTAACAATATTTTTCGCCCTTCCCTTCGGAGTTGTTTATATAGAGACTCTACTGTAATTTGTAACTTAAAAGTTCACCAAGGCTAAGTGCAATTTGTAATGTTTTAATTGCGTTATAAAATACAAATGAACGCATACGATACGTATTTAAAATACACTTCTATTGACGAACAAATCTTTTCTATCTTTTCATGTGTATACATTGCCAATAATATTGTAAATTATAAATCGGCTACTTTGATCTTGGCCTCGGTCGGCTTTCCTGGCGGTTTTGTCCGCTCCTCGGCTGATCTGAGCCCGATTTTCCTCGGCTAGTGAGCGTTAGCCGAGAAACGTCGGCCGTCTGCTAACTTTTTACCACCTATGTATATCATGTATCTTGCCACCCTGTACGAGCGTCATGAATAATGCAAAATTGTACCGGAAAACGAAATGGCAGATAAGGAGACAAAAAATAAAGTGGCAATTAAAAGATACGAAATATTATCTGCTTAAAATAAACATGTATTTGAGTAACCGCACTTCAAACCCTTCGAATTTCCTGGAATTCAAAGGCACACCGGCACAATTTGTTCGACGCGTTATTATATTTGTTTACGGTTACTGGTATCTCAATATTTATTTGTGCTTGCTTCAATCAGGAACAGCAAAATTATGATTTACCGTTTAGGTTTATTAACTGAAATTTTTTTTACTGGTTTTGTGTAAAACAAAGACGTTTTTGAATAAGGAAACTTGAATGGAGAAATGTGGAAGAACAAAAATTTTGAGCAATCCAGCAGCAATTGTTGCCTTTTCAATTTCAGGATTAACGAAATCAAATATACAGGCCTATTTATTTAAAATATGTAATTTTTGCTTTTACAAAAATGTTTTTTTGTATTTTCCATGTTCTAAATTTAGACAAACATATTTTTTTGAAAACGCTTTCCGCTATTAAACAAATTGTTTACACAAGCAAAGCAAAATTTGGCTGTCCCCGTCCATGTGGATTTTCAATTTATTCTTTAATCGAATGCCGAAACAGAATGAGGCAACATTATTGATTAGACATTGACTGCCGTTGTCATACGTATATTGTTCAAATCCAGCAGCATAACAAATTACGGAACTGCTAACTACTTTAAAAAGTGTTTACACAGCTGTGGTAAAGATAACGATCCATATAAATTCGTGTACTATTACCCTGATTTCAATGTGTTCACCTTCAATTAAATATGAGGGTCACATGCAGTAGATGTAAACACCGCTTAGAAATTATCTCATTTCAAACTGCAGCGTAAATGTCAATATAAAAGTGTATTTAACTTAAATCACAGTTGCATTGGTCATTGTATCTATTACCTAATTCCAGTGAACACAGCCAATATGGTATGTATATACAATATTTCAATTTTCAATAATGATCACATAACCTAACGCGACTCTTAAATCAAATACGTTGTTGCAAAACTATGCCGGCATATGCAAACTGACGAATCCAAAGTTACCAATCTTCAGCGGGTGCTCATTGTAGATAATCAGATTTTCCTCGTCACCGACGATATGCAATGGAACTAATAAATTAGTAATTAGTCAGTTGGTCAAACATTCATTCACAAACATTTGGCAATGATAAGAAGTGAGTGACACTGATGTGTTTTCCGGTCGATTAATCAATCAACACTTATTATAAAGTTCACACCTGCATTTTGAAGTCAATATAAAAGTAAAATTATAACAGGCTCCACTCATTTTTGTTCATGATTTCTGACAAGTGAGCACAAATATTTTGTTGGAATGATTCTCCTTTCTTCAACATTGATTTTGCTTGCTAGCACCGTTCTAGCTGAAGCTTTCCCGGGCATAGGTAAGAATATCTGATATTGTTTTGGCTAATAGTGTAATTCTTTGTATGCTTTGACCTATTGTTACTCACTGTAACTACGATCCTTTAGCAGGCTAAATTTGTGTCACGCCGCGGGACGCTTCCATTTTATTTGATGGACTTGTAGACGTTGCAGAAATGCTTGGTGACACCGACGAAATACAGTGGAATCTCTCTATAACAACACTGAAGGGTAGAGGAAAGAATATTGTTGTAGGGAAACGTAGAAACGTTGTTATATATAGAACATAAAATATGTACTTTACATATACGAAGGGCTGAAAATATAACGTTGTTATAGAGAAACGTTGTTATAAAGACACTTGTTGTAGAGAGACTCCACTTTACATACAATTACATATATTAAATTAAACAGAGATCCGAATCTGAACCGAATTGAACCGAATAAAAATACGAATTCACAATTGGCATAATTGCAGAATTATAGCTAATCCCGAATTGGCAGAATTTTAGATGATTAGCAAAAACAAATCAAATAATTCAAAAAATATGCTGAAATATACATTTTTTAATTGAAATTCAAGTAATTTCAGAAATATAAACCAACGACTGACTATTAAAATAGCAACGAGACGGTTTTTTTATTGGCCGTCATTTTCATACCTTTTTTTAAATATACATGTAATGTGTGTATAAATCAATTGGTCTCATGAAAATGAGATCAATTGATCTTGTTTACGCCCACAAGAATAAGTGAAATGCAAAATTACTGGAAAAAAACAGTTCTTCTAGTTTCTTTCTTGCCAAATCACTACATTTTGCTTCCTGCTTAAGGGTCAATCAGAAACAGGGTCCTCAAAATCAATACAGTACTGATAAAACGAGTACATCTGGGAACCCTTACTGAGAAAACATTATTAAAATGTGTCAAAAGTATTTTACGGGGTTGATCTGCATTAAGAAAGAGAGGAAATCCTACAACAAATCGTTGCAAAGTTTACATGACATACACTGTAGGTCATGTAACAACAATATGAATAGTACGCGCACATTTAACTGTACAGGGCATATGTATATACATTACAGTGGAGTCTCTCTATAACAAGTCTCTTTATAACAACATTTCTCTGTAACAACTTTATTTTTCCAGCCCTTCGTACATGTAAAGTACATATTTAGTGTTCTATATAACAGCAACTTTTCCCCGTAACAATATTTTTCGCCCTTCCCTTCAGAGTTGTTATATAGAGACTCGACTGTATAAAATAACCATAAAGCCAGGGTTATAAATTGTAGGCCTGCGAGACCGACCGGTCCAGAGAATATCAGAAACGAATCCAAGGAAAATGATCATGCCATGACTAAAAGAGGAAAGTAGTTAAAAACGTAAATTTTAAAGCAGAACGCGAGACAAATTTTCATCGAAATTGTCAAAAACAAATGCGCCCATGGCAATGTTTCTTAATGGCTTCGATCAGCAAAATTTTGCTCGGGAATTATTTTGGCGAATATTTTGGACAGAAGCAGAAAACAAGTCTCCGAGCTAGAGAACATGGCAAATTTTGCAACAGTGCATGAAGCAATTTCTGAAATAAAAAATGCGGGAGGGTGCCGTTGTGCCTGTAATGCTCGAAATATCGCGGATGGATTTGAAACAAATTGCTTCGAATTTTTTTCGGCCGTTTGCGGCGCGGGTTTAGCAATATAAAGATACACTAACTGAATTTAATGCTGACTTTTAACCAGATAAATCTGGAAGGGATGAAGAGCGGAAAGATGCCTTAATACCGACCGATGTTCCATATGGCGATTTCAGATTGCAAGAAACAGCAGCATCAAACAAATATGTCGTTGTGATTTGTGAGACGTCTCAATTCACGTCGTGCATGTTATCAGCAAGAGCGGATTCTGAGTTATTGGGCACCGTTTTTACAATTTCACAAGGAAAGGATGCAAGCAAAGTATATCTAAGGCCGAAGGTTGGAAATAGTCTTCAGTATGTTTCCGCACCAATTACCGGCAAGACGGAGTTACGGCTGCAATCTAATGTTGCGTCGGCAGATTTTATAGGAAATTTGTCAGAAAATGCATGGATGTTTCATCGGAGTAACAAATACGTGCAGATAGACTCGGTCCAACGTCAATTGCATGTTGGCAGTACTAACAACGTGGCCAAATTTACTTTCACCCGTGCACTGCCCCAAAACCTAAATCCTTCTTTTAGTGGTTACTGGAAAAGCGTGTCCAACAATAACTACGTGGGAATTGTCGCCCTAGACAACTCACTGCGTGTAGGTGGGACAGCAGCTGGTCATTGGGTGTTTACACAAACGGATGATGGGAACGCTTATACAATAGCAGAGAGTAGCACCAAGAAGATCGTTCGACTGGACACCAACTTAGGACTCGTGCTAGATGTTCCAACGGCATCTGCTGAGCGCTTCATAATTTCTCGCGACGAATACGATTACATTTTAGCTTTTGAACTCTCGGCACTTCCGTTGATGGTCAGCATCCAACGCGCCTTGGTCGCAAGTGATAAGCATGCAATAGACTATAGTACAAGGTGGACAATAATGGTGGATTAGAAGAGGACAATCAATCAAATTTGTAAACGTACATATATGAGGAGTTGGTTTCCATCCCAAAATTTTCAATAGGATGTGGGGCCCCAATTTATTTTACATCTACTTTTATTAGACATTAAAATGTTGATTTGTTCAAAATATAACCAGCTTTCCTTTCACAATTATTTGTCAAATATCATAAAAATGTCATCGTTTCCCCGTGTTAATAACGGTGGATACAGGAAATACTCATGCCATTAACTATACCACATGTCATCACCACTTTATCTTGCTCATTCGGCAATCTTCACATTTGTCTCATTTTTTGGATCTTATCCTCGAACGCTTTTTATCTCTCGCAATTTTGTGTTTTCTCGTCATTGCTGACAAGTTTATTCTAAAAGTTATAAAAGTAAAGTTTTTTTATAGTAAAAGTAAAGTGAAGTAAAATGTTTTATAGTAAAAGCAACTAAATAAAAATAAAGTAAAGAATAAGAATAATATTGCTGACGAGCTTCTCTAACCTTATGTGCTTCAATAATTTCAGTATATGTATATGTATACACGTTAAATACCGTTGTGTTTGTACTTTGCACACTTAAGAAATATTGTGTATACAAGATAGGTAAATTAAAGTTTTATGTTTTCCTTTTCAATGAAGAAATAATTGTTTTTTTTGTCACTGAGAGACAATTAAAAACTGTAGTAAAGGACCGGTGATCATGCATTTACTATAGAAAAAATCAACTTCTAAAAATGATGGTATTATTATAATCAAATTATTTTGGAGGGTCAAGATGAAGGGTAGCGGGGGGTATGTCCAGAGGATGTACTATGTTTTAAAGGGCAAAGCAGGGCTAAATTTTACGACAATGAAAGGATAAAATGTAAAATATTCAACGCTCTGCTCTTAAAATGCCTTAGAATCCGACGCGTCATCTATTGTCCGCATTGAATAACATCCAAAGCAATTCCTCGATCTAATTCTTCAACTTAACCGAACCGACTCCGCTAGAGGGTGCGAGGGGTTGCGGAAGAGTGTCGTTTACCAACAAGGGTAATTCTTTTTTTTTTACTTTTCAAATCCTACAACATCTACTGGCTACTGGCGTTGTTGGTACTTCTAGGTTTTTGAATTTGTATGCCCACGAGCCCTGTGGGACCAGGAAAACCAGAAAAACTTCAGGAAAAATGTTCAAATCTGACTCGAAAACAGGAAAATTGTTTAAGAAAGTAAACTGGGAAATTGCGAACTAAATTGAAAACGAATTTGGTAAAAGTACATTTCCGGGGAAATTCGAGTTTTTAGAAATTCAAATTTTTACTGGGGAACGGGAGACAAATTTTATCGGAATTAGATAAAAAACACATGTTTTCAAGGGAATATTCTGAGACGAAGTTTTGACAGAATTCCGAAGCAAATTTTCAAGGGAATTGCGAGTTAAACGTAAGACGGAATTCCGAGGCAATTTTTCAAGGGAATTCGGAATCAAATTTAAAACGGAATTCCAAGGCAAATTTTCAAGGGAATTCCGAATCAAATTTTCAAGGGAATTCAGAGTAAAATTTAAAACGGAATTCTGAGATACTTTTTCAAGAAAATTAGTAAAACAGGGTGAGTTTTGTTTGTTCTCAACAATGGGACTGCGTAATTGTAATTTGTGCGAGAGATTTTTGCGAAAAAATCAGAAATTTTCGTATACGTAAACTGGGAGAAAAAATCTCCGAGCCGACAAAAATTCGTTTGACTATACATACCCTGAGTTACTGCAATATTAAATGGCGTCTTTCTTGGATAGTGGCCCTAAATCCAATTCATAAATTCAATTATTTAAAACATCTACCAACTTTTGATTAGTCATTTTGGTTTAGGAAAATAGCAACATACTAAATCCTGTTTTTTTTGTGTGTATATATAATTTTTTTAATAATAATAATATTATTATATATATAATAATCTTTTTTGTATATATACATACATAATGTTTTTGCATATATAATAGATAATTGACTTGAAAAAATTTTCGCATGCATTTAGGAGACAGTTTTTCATTCTCAGAAGTGTTATGGAATGGAACAAACTCTCATCGGAGGTTAAATGCAGCTCCACAACTGCTGGATTCAAAAAGCGTTTGAACGAATAGATTAGACTTACATGTATGTATGCAGCAAGAGCAGGTTTTTTTTTAAATTGAGTAATGTGATTTTTTACTTAATTTTAATGTAAGGAATTTTGTAAATGAATTACTGCGATGAATTGTATTTTCTTACTTTATTTTTACTGTGACGATTTTTATAAGTGTAACTTTTTATAGAATGTAATTCTATACTTTATATTTATGTGAATAGTTTTGTGAATGAATCGGGTCCCAAGAGTCTCTGACTTGGGACATAATTTCTGAATAAATAAATAATAATAATAATGACGGTTAACTACCTGCCAAGTCCATAAAGTAGCAATTGGCTTCGTGTATACCAACAATGGAATTAGCCTATGCGCAGACACCTATGATTTATGCAATAACGCTCGTATTTATGTAGTTAGACGAAGTTCTCACAATAAAAATAGAAAAACAAAAAAATTCCGCGAAAGTCAGATGAAAGTCAGATGATTGTAATATGAATGTCAGGAGTTAAAAATAGGCTGTATTTGCAGGGAGAAAAATGGAACTAGGAAAAAGTTAAAAAAATATTATGGGCATACTCGAAAATGAGGTGCAAAAAATGAGATTGGAGGAAAGCCATGAAGGTTGTGAGGCGATGATGAATTCAAAGGCTGGACGGGGACCAATTATGAGAGCGTCTCACTCGTCGAAAGTGCCGCTTCTAATGACGACCCCCCGGTGGGCATCAGGCTCAGGCACTTATCGGCCATTGGCACAAATAAAGTGGAGGCGGTGGAGCGTCATAAAAGCATCCTCATCATAGCTTGGCTGTCTCGGGGGAAAGTCCCATGAAATATTTTCTCCAATCTCTTCTTCGTCTGATTACACTATCTTGTTTTCTTGCCACCTTCATCTTACCGTCTACCTTCCCTATTTATTTCCATGGCTTTCTCAGTTCCTCCGTTTGGGCAACGTAATTTTTCTTGGTGGATTTTATTGGAAGTTCTGTGTACGTATGAGTATGAAGACATTACCACATTTTATATATCACGACAAAGAATATTTGCAATGTTGGTGCTGATCACGTTATCTCTTGTCATCATTTTCATTTATTTTATTAATCTCTCGCATGCTAGTTTTCGCTCTTTTACTCTCTGCCTTGCTCTGTGAATCCCTTTGCCACTTTTCTGTATCAATTTCTGTCATTTTTCCTTTAAATTTCCATACTTCTCTCTCTTCATTTTTTTCTTTCAATTTTTTCTTTTTCTGTGAATTATTTTCTTTCCTTATGAACGTTTTGCTTTCTCTCTTTCTATTTTTCTTTTTTCAATGAATCACTTTTTTTGTTTACGAATTTTTAACTTTCTCTTTGTTTTTGTCCTTTTCTCGGTTGTCTTCTTTCTTTGCTATTTTCTTGCTTTCCCCCTGAATTTTTTATTATCTAAATTGTTCTCTTGCTGGATTAATTATTAGCTTTCTCTCTGATTTTTGCTTTTTCTGTAAATTGTGTTTTTGCTGAATGAATTTTTTACTTTTTTCCTATTTTTTATTTTCTTTTAAATGGTGTTCTTTCTTTGTTATTTTCTTGCTTTCTTTTTGATTTAGGCCTTTTTATTTAAATTGTCGTCTTGCTTTATGAATTTTTTGCTTTTTCCCTGATTTTTTTTCTTGTCCTCTATATAGTTTTCTTTCTTCGTGATTTCTTTGCTTGTTCTTTGCCATCTTTCTTTTGCTCTAGATGTTGAATTTTCTCTGTGAATTTTTTCCTTTTCTCTTTCTCCATTCTTCTATTTGTCTCCTTGCAGCTTCCTTAAATTTCTTTATTTCTGAGTTCTCTCAGTTTATGAGTTTTGTTTTTAATTTTTGCTTCATTCTCCTTCTTTCACTTTTGCGTAACTTTCTCTCTTTTTCACTCTTTCTTGATTTTCGCTTTCTGGCTTTCTGTTCTTTCCCTTCTTATTGTTTCTCTCTTTCAATATGCATATGTAGCACATTTTAGCACACACTATCTGATTTCACCTTTCCTTTCTTTCACTTTCGTCCTCCGTAACAAACCTTCTCCTATATCTTTCAAATTTCCTGTTCTTCCAATTCCGCTGCTCTCATTAGCCCCATACCTTCTCACAAGTTCCCCATAAAATCCACTTTTTGACTCAGCCAAGAAGGATGAAGACGGAGAAAGTGGCTTAAATATGTATATTACCCATCCAATGCACCCCTAAATTGAGTCTGGGATTATCCCACAAATATGGCCGCAGAAAATTAGTTCCTGTGGAGAGTGCGGAGAAAAAAAGAATTGCCTCCAGTAATTGACACCGCAATCAGCTATGGTAATGGCTGGACTTGGTTCTGCTTTGAAAGCGTAGGTTTAGCTTAGTAAAAATGGATCTTGCGGTGGTAAAAAGCTTTTTTAGCTCCGTGTCTTTACTGTCACAATCACTTCCTCGGGAGAAAGTTTAGTGGTCCTCTTATCTTTTATGATTGTGCTCCTTTTTTCACTTTCTCCCTTCCTCCCAACACGTTTTTTTATTTTCCTTTTTTATTTCTTACCTGCTCTTAATTTAAGTTTTACCTGCTTGCTGGGGATTTTAAATTGGGGGAGAATCAAATCATTTCGGCTTTCCCACTCAAGCGCAGTCTCTAACCTATAAGCACTCAAAAATGGGCATTTTCACTGGATAACTTTACCAGGAAAAAAGAAAATTAAAGTCTGGGTCCCACCAGAGACTCGAAAAATTTTGGTGAATATATCCCTGGCGTCAGTATTTTATCACAAATCCATACACAGGCTGTAACGATCCATTTTACATTTGCTTAATGAAAATCAATTAAAAAATACTACACACTCTTCCGATAACAATTATACATACATACGTAGATATGTAATATGCCCTTCTAAAAAATTACAAAAAATTTTTTAGTTTGCATTGGAAAATTATGGCTGCAATACAAGAAGGTACATAACAGTATTTTCCACACAACAAATAATTTAATTAATTAAAAACAATTTTGCCCCTATTACAACGCTTGTCCATTCAAATTCCTGGTACAGTGGAGTCTCTCTATAACAACTCTGAAGGGAAGGACAAAAAACATTGCTACAAGGAAAAGTTATTATACCGTATGCGTGCTGAAAAACGCAACCGACTCACTCGTTTATAACTTCTCTGTACTCAGGCGTAGACATATGAGCAATAGCTCGTTGAAATGCGAGGATGTCAAGCTTTCAGAATTGGTGAGTATTTTTATTCAAAACGTTTCCCTTTAAAAATTATGGCATGTGCAACGTGTGAGAAAAATCACATGTTAACATAAGGAAATTAACAAATCAAAACATACCGTTATCGAAACTAAATTACATTCCATGATTTTCTTCCAGGATAACGTTAATTTTTCTGATATTTTCAAGATCTAAATAAACATTTCTCATTTCCCTCCAGTTTTGCACAGATACTGTTTGTTTAAACTTTTTACGAGGCTCAAAACTGAACTTCCGTCCGGAGGTTTTACTTCTAAAACATTTATTTTTCAAATAGAAATAACAAAGCATGAGTGTAAGTACTTGTAAAAAGTTTTAACTTTTCAGATCCTCTGCTCTTTTGGCAGTCATGGTCAACCTTACGAAATTAGTAGAACAAAAAAGCCAGCAAAAACAAAGAGCCCTTGACCTCGACTAAAAAATTATCGTCGTCCTTTGGGGACTTTTCGCGCCAGGAGATTATTTGCGAAAATTTCCTTGGCACACTTCTCCACACGTTGTGCCTTGTGACTGGCAGTGTATTCGTATTAATATACAAAAATCTGCATGCGGTTATTTTCCCATACTCGAACATTTATTATTTATTATAATAAATGTAATAAATACATTTATTTAAATATTTATAATAATTAACGCTGTTTTTTAGATTTGCTAACCCCCATATGTTTAACATGTGAGTTTTTTTATGCGTTTCGCTTGCCATAATTTTTCAACGGAAAGGATTTGAATAAAAATACTTACCAATTCTGAAAGCTTGACTTCTTAGCATTCCAACGAGCTAGTGCGCGTATGTCTATGGCAGACTATATAGAAGTTATAAGCGTGTAAGTCGGTTGCGCTTTTCGGCGCGCATGCGGTATAGTAGAACATAAAGTACGTAGCTTATATGTACGAAGGGCTGAAAATATAATGTTGTTATAGATAAATGTTGTTATAAAGAGACTTGTTATATATAGACTTCACTGTAATTTACTTTCGTAGATCAATGCTTCAGAGCTGTTTTCGTCTAATTGCGCTTTCCCTTTGTGCATAGCAAAATGGGAAATGTCACATGAATTGTGCAAATGTTTTCCAGGAAACGGACAAGAAATTCACTCAATACTGAGGCGGGGCCCAGAAATATTTTCTTCATAACAAAGAGATAAAAATTATTAATATTATTTTATACAGAAAATTATGGAAAATTTAGACAACCACTCGGCGAAGAGAAATCCCTGTGACTTGTCGAATTTTTGTTGGATATAAATTAAGATTGTTTTTGTCTAAAGCCGCAATAAAGTGTTGAATATGTAAAAGAAGGATTTTTATTGCTGTAGAGGTTAACATCTTGTGCAAAAAGTTGCAAAAATGCAAAAACATTTACGCCATATTTCTTTATTCATTTTAACGTCTACTATATAGATGACACATTGTGTTGAAAATGTCTTTAAAAGCATCCACGCGTTTTTGTCTTGGTGCAAAGTAAATATTTGAGATCCTAATCGCCGGCCCTAAATACATTGTTTTTTGCTTGTCCACAAATACGAAAAACTGGTCTAAAAATGCATTCCTATACTGATGTCTCTCTATACTAATAAATTTAAGGAATTAAATAGTTGTTATATGGAGAGTTACAAGGAGAATGTAATACATACGGACATATAACAATGGCTGAAAAATAAATTTTGCTATAGCCTGAGTTGTAACATATAAGGAAACGTTGAATACAAATGCATATCCTGCATCCCCCTCGTGTATATATGTATTATAAAGACTCACACAAAGACTATAGAATTTGCTTTCAGAGGTAATCTTCTGTTTTTGTTTACTCTTTCACGGTAGAGAGCCGTAGAAAGGAGCAAGCCTGTTTATCAGGTCGTATAAAGCAGAGAGAAAAGTGGAAATCCAGCGATAAGTGGATTAAAAGAAATCTTCTGGTCCGACCTGGCCTCGATTTGTATACTTTCTCTACAAAATGCCAATGATATACCTCTATGGAAAAAGGCCCCCTTTACCAATTCCTTCTCATTCACGCCTCAGAAATCCCGCCTCCAAAGGACAAAGACGACGCTGGGGAGGCGGAAGTAATCCGGGGGAAAAAGTCTATAAAAATGTTGGAGAAAATGTCTTTTTACTGGGAGATCCATCCATTAACGTGGTGATTTGTCTTTCCTATTCCGGAGGGATGTCTTATATGGTTAAATGCCGGTGAAAGGGATTTCAGAAATTAACGCTGTTGTTCTTCCCGGAATTTCCCATCCTTCTTCCTCCTCGTCAAATGAGGAAAAGCCCTGATTCTGGGATGAAGGGAGAGAATTTGGGTGGAGGGAAAATACAAGTGGAAATACCGGGAAACTTTTATTTTGATTTGAGGACCTACAAGGCACATTTTGAATGGAATTGTTAATAAAATAGGAAATTGAAACACATTTTTATGTTTCGCAATTAGTACTTTGTACCATTTTAAATACCTACTAACGTTTTTTTGCAAATGCATTTTTCAACTTGTATTTAATATATACGACAACTGTTCAACTTAGTTTGTTGTATTTACATACAGTCAATTCTCCCTATAACGGTTTTTGCACTATAACGGTGTTCACAAACCCGCCAGAGACCATTTCAATGCTAAAATCTTCCTCTATAACGGTTATTTTATAACGGTTTTTCCGTTATACCGGGGAAGCTCTGAATCCCCGACCAATAAATGTCTTTTGCTATAACGGTTTTAGGCCACGCCCACACATGCTGTACCGGTTTTTTTAAATTCCTGAAACCCCGCCGTAAATTCCTTTTTGCTTTAACGGTTTTAGGCCACGCCCTCACACGCTATACCGTTTTTTCGGTAATTGCGAATCCCCCGCCATTAAAACCGTTTTTAACGGTTTTCCTTACACCGATTATTCGTTATAACGGTTTTTCTGGCTGCTTTTTGCTAAACCGTTATAGAGAGAATTGAATGTATATCTAATAATTCGGACGCAAATTGCAAAAAGCGATTTGAATTTTCAGTGATGCACGAAGAAATCCATTTAAATTTTTAATGCGTATATATTTTAAAAATGTACATACTCTCGCTATAACGGGCTCCCTTGTAAAGGTTTTCTGTCTATAACGGTGGCAGAAAATGATCCCCCTCAAAAACTTTCTCCAATTGTTAACATGTAGAAATTTCGGTTCTCGATAAACTTTAATTTATTGAGGGGAAAATTTGCTGATATAAGCGGAACCGTTTTACAGAGAGTCGACTGTGTTTGTGTATTTATGTATTTAAAATATGTTTTTACATGCATGCTGAGAGTTATATAACTACATACACAATTTGACCATCTTCATGCCGCCTTAATATCAAAAGTAATCATCTCCACAGATTCAGCAATTCCCATATTTTTGATTTAACGCGGTATTTGGGTAGTAAAATTATTTTCCATATACAGTCGACTCTCTCTATAACAGTCCCCTGTATAACAGTACTCTCGTTATAACAGCAGCAAAAAATGCT
>JAQGBT010001067.1:0-36602 GCA_034698585.1 Disparrhopalites patrizii
TTTAAGTTGGGTCCCGTTCAGAGATATTTGAATGTTGCTAAATTTCTTCTGCCTTGATCTGTCAACGACCATCACAACGGTTTTTTCCGGGTTAAGGCACATGTTCATTGAGGAACTGATTTGATTAAATTCAGATAAAACATCAGGTGTTTTTGGTGTATTTTTGTAGTCGACTTTTTCCAGTATGCATAATGCATACATCATCAACATATGCACATATTTCAATGTTAGAATTTTTTTAATTTATAAATTTTTGTCGAAATTATTTTAGGACAGAGTCGATCGGGATGATAAAAAGTAAAATTGATAATTTTGTTCCTTGTGGGGTGCCTGATGTAATTGTAATACTGTCAGAAACTGAGCTACCTGATTTGACACATTGCTGTCTATTTTTTAGAAAGTTTGCAATCCACATAATTATAAAATTATCAACTTTCAATAAAACTAGCTGTTTCAAAACTGTGTCGTGACTTACTAAATCAAAAGCTTTACTGTAATCAACTAGGCTTATCATTATGTGACAACTGGGGGTATCCAAGTTTTTTAGTGTAAAGTTCATTGCTTCAATTAAATAATGTGTGGTAGAACATTTTTTAATTCCTCCGAATTGATTGAGATCGATTTTGTCGATTACTTGTAGGTATAGTTGATTAAACATTACAGATTCCAGTTGTTTCCCAAAAATGTCCGTTTGTGAAATGGGACGAAGGTGATTAATTGAATCTAAATTAGGAAGTTTTGGCAGGGGTATCACGTATCGAATTTTCCACCTTTTTGGGATTTCACAATTTTTTAACGAGTAATTATATATATGTGTAAGTGGTTCACATAGTAAGAATCCAAATTCTTTGATTATATTGCTGGGTAATGAATTAGGTACGTTACCTTTCTTTATATTTAATTTGTCAAGTAAATTTAGTACCTCAAGATTGTTTAGTAAGTTATAGTTAAGTTTAAAGTTGTATCATTGTTAGTCTGGAAATGGAAAAACACCGTAGATTTGATCATTTACTTTTGCTTTTAAGTCTTGATTAACAATTAACAATAAAATGCAACAGTAAAAGTATTGCTGCAGATTCACGGAAGCTAGAAAGTTAATCAATAGATCGTTTGAAAGTACTTCAAAGGGCAGTCCGTATTTCTTAGTTGATTATTAAAATAATGTTCCATGATTTCCTCATTGACTTTAACCAAAAACAAAAGACGGATGAACCGATCAAGTAGTGACCTAATGTACGCTAATCAGCTATAGGAAGAACAAATATGAAAGGATTGTTGGTTTTGATTGAATGTAATTTTGTAGGTCCTAGTTGCACCTCCTGGGGCTGTCCGATGGATCCATTCTTCCCAAGGTCAAATGGTGTCAAATGCCCTTGTGGGAGGTCGATCTGAACAGGGTGAACAACTCTTTGTGGGTCGATGTAATCATTCTGGAACACAAACGCCCGGGAAAATCCATCCCAGTCATCGTGTCTGCTACATCCCATACGGTGGCAAAGAAATCGGAATGGCTCAGTATGAGATTTTGATCAAGAATTAATCAAAGCAATCCGGCCATTCCTTCGACATTGATCAACTTTTTTGGGCCCTGTTTTACCAGTGAAAATTGAGAAGATTCGTCACTATTGAGAAGATGGGAGACGAATAACAGTGGGATTTTATTTAACTTTTGATTCATTTTGAGTTTTCTCCTGATATTGTTCTTTAAATTGACTTTCTGGTGGTTATTGTAAGTCCTTACTCTTACTGAATTCTTCATTATTGTCACAATAGATTATGCAATTAATTAATGATGCTGGATATTGATGTATATACCTTTAAAACCTTTGTATCTACTATCTACTTATGTACCTACTCAGGTACTACCGATACTTGTAAATGTGCTGAGTGAATTGACGACTATGTAGTGTGTAATAATTGCGTAAAAACATTGTCACTGACAAATGGTTAGTTCTGTATTTAATGTACTCCCGTGTATGTACATGCCCGTTTTTTAAGTTTTGTATTGGATGTAAATTGAAGATGTAACATTAAGTAGATCAAAGTTGTAGAGCAATTAGCTTTTCCAAAGTCATGTTCCAATTCGAAACTAGCCTGCTTATAGCGTTATAGCATAATAATTCCTTGTATTCTAGGGACTGTATTGTAATTAAGTAGTTTTAGTAATTGTAGTAATAAAATAATGATATTTGATTAGCTTATTAAACACATTAATGTCGAAGCGAGAACCCCGTATTTTAGAATAAATCCCGCTGCATTCAAAAATAACTGTGATTTGGATTCCTATGTAATTGTATTACATAAAAAATGATAAATCTAAAACCTACTTCACATATTAGGTTATAGCAGCATCTGGTTTTGGTCATGACCAGTATAGCCTAAACCGTTACATTAATATTGTGTTGCTATTTGTTCATATAGTTGTACATAAGGTACATTAGATCACCTAAATGAATTACTGCGTATATTTTAATATTTTTTAATATTTAAATAATGTCTTTTGTTTAGCCTGTACACACTACATTGAAGACGTTTCAGAGGATCTGTGCTTCTTCGGCCGCATTCCACATCATCCTGCTGAAGCTTCTAGGTCTACTCCGCATTGGGATGATTTGAGAAGCTGTGGATCCATGAACATTCGTTTTTTATTTGGTAATTAATTATTTAATATTAATTTCATTTAGTATCACATTTTGACCGTATTACTGGAACGTTTTTGTACTACCTGCGACATTAGATGACGGTCTCGCTGTTGTTGGTGGAGGATTTCTCCCCGTCATCATGCCCATCGTTCTATTTCGTCTATCCAGCTGGACTAGTATCGCCCGGGTTTGATCCGATTCGTAGGTGCTGTACAAGTTAACGATGAGGGACAGGAATTCGGTGAAAGTGATGGTGGTTTGAAAGAACGGGGAAAGGTATCGAAATGTACTATTCACCACCGAGTAGTCGAAGGGCTTAACAACAGCGTTCTCTCCGTAGCCTTCGTGTACGTAAGCAATGCGATTTTCCATCTTAACGGTATTCGGTTTTGTTTTTACGGATAATTTCGTCTTGTTCTTCTTTTTATTCGGCTTTTTGGACCTTTTTTTATTAACTTTCATTGCTCGGGCAGTGTCCTTTAAACTAGTTTCTGCCATTTCGTCTAGGATCTGGACATCTTCTGGGGTGGACGTTTCCGGGGTTTCCCAGTCGGGTGTCACCACCGGGGATAGATGATACTCCGTCGGCTGATTCAACACGGTTTTACTCCTAGCAGGAACGTGACTCAGGAGCAAGATGAAGCTTAAACATGGGAGGATAAGGATGAACTTCGGAATTAAACTGCAATTCATTGTCCTTGCACCCCCGAATACTGAGGAAATGTACAGACAAATGGAATATTCTGACTAATGTCTATCAATAAAATATTAAAAATGTGCCAATCGAAAAAGGATGTATCACAAATTTTTCACAAAGCTTTTGTCACTTCAGATGCACGCAAGATCAAGATGTGGATTGCAGATCATTTTCATCTGCTCAAAATCCCGAGCACAAGTTCAATGATGACCCACCATGATCAGCAAACAATGAACGTACATATGGAATTGACTTCTTGTTTATTTTGTGGCTTTGGTCAAATCTTCCGTTGTAATTATTTGGTCCTTTAATTCGATTGTTAGCGCAGGTAAAAATAATGGACTCGATAGCATTATTTAACACCATTGTGTACCTATACAGACATCCTCTCATTTCATTGTTGTTAGTGATTACATTTTGTGATTAGTTATCATCTAAACCTGATTGAGACGAATTATAGCAACTATATTGCACTTGCGGTTTCTTATTTTGATAAGGGTTTTGAAGGCATTATTATTGTCGTATGTAAAATGACTGATGATTATTGTGGTTACAAGTTAAAACTTAATGCATCCGCATTTGAGATTTGAAGGTTCAATGTCCATGGCCAATAATGCAGGTCTGCAGGTTGAGCATTTTTTTGGGGAGTTTATTTGTAGAAAAATCGTATTTCTCATTTCAATATGTACTACTGTATATTATACAGCAATGGATTTAATGACGTATTTATTATTATTATATAATGTACCTATATTTGTTTTCTAGCTGTACAGGATATTACAAAGGCGTTTCAAATATCTGGTTCCAAAAGTTCCAAAAGCTGTATTGAGCATCAAAGCAAGTTCTCTTTGAATGTTCTTTGTGCTATATACAAACAAGCACAACATAATTTTTGTTAAATGTCTTTCAAATGTGTCACCTGCCACCGAAACGGGATGCATTCATGATGGAAAGGATTAATATCTATAAGATGGTGACGTGACAGAATGACAACAAAATCTGGATTTGACCTGGTTTGCATTTTTTCGCCCTTCACAGGATTTTTTAAAAAAAAGTATAAATAAATCATTTTGATAAGGGTATATGTATAATGCATGTTTGGAGACATCAATTTAGGCTTACTACAAGTAATTTCAATGCTCATCATTTATTTGTCAATTATTATCATTACAGTCCATGATTCAGCAGGTGAAGTCGTGCTCAAAGGGGATGAAAGGAGTAACAGAGATGTTTAAAAGTGTCATTGTGGCCGTATAGGAAACTCTTGACGCAATTTGTCCTCACGCATCTGGCTTATTTTTAACATCTTCATCGTAACCACATACATACATAGTAAGTTCCAAAGACTAAAACCTCATTATAACGTGCTGACGTCATCTAAAAGACCATCCCAATGTACCCCAACTGAAATTGCCATGTCATTTAGTCATTTACTTTCATGGTTTTGCCTCATTTCGTTAAATTATAAATATTTCGCCTCAAACTTTGTGTATACAGGACGTTATTGTCACTACGTTTTGAAGGTATAGAAAGGCTGCTATAAAGAGTTCTGCTGTATGGAGACTCGTCCTACCTATGTCCCTTACAGTGCAGTCAGCGTGTAGAGACAATTTTGATTAAACTCTGCAAATTGATGGTACTAATCGCTAAAAAAAAGTTACCTACATGGATTTTCCCGTCTTTAATGGGGTGATTCGGAGAAGCTTGAGGAGACTTTTTTTGGGTGCTCCTACGCCTATATGTTCTCATATGACATGCAAAAACATTCAGTTTCCCTAAAGGGCGGAGAGGCAAAACAGTAAAAGACAATTGTGGCTTAATATATTTTTCTCAAATCAATACGATTTGGGGTAACGTGATTCAGTGTGTACCAAAGCGCTGAGGGCATAATGAATATATTTGCATAGAATGTAATTATTTTAACGGAGATTAAATGTGGGAAGAGTTGATTATTCTCTGCATTTCCCCTACGCTCGTCCTCCTCTTCTTGATAGGTCAGCGGAAGAACAAATTTAGGGAGGAATGGCGGGTGGGTGGGAAAAATTTTGGTTCAGGCTCAACTGGAAGTGCGAAAAAAGAAATTCGGTATGAAGGCCGATACTACGACGTCACCCATTGGGTGGACCGGCATCCGGGCGGGAAGGTGATAAATTTTTTCCTCCAAAATGACCAAGGCCAGGAGGAAGACGCTACCTTCGCCATCCAGCAATTCCACTACCGCTCTGCCGAAAAAGTTCAAGGGATCCTCAAGTCCTTCAAAAGTCGGCCGGTGGAGAAGTCAAAAGGTAATAGAATAAAGGTCGATGAAAATTCACACCATCGCATTTACTACACCTAATTAATTTCGACCATATTGAATATACAAATTTGAAGTTACGTATAATGAAATGGCTCACAATTTTTAACATAGAAAATCCTTTTTTCTCGTGCAGATTCATTAATTCCGGACAATTTTTCCAAGGACTTTGCCAAATTACACCGGACACTTGTTCAAGAGGGCTATTTCGAGCCAAGTTACGCTCACGTAGGGATTCGCTTACTGGAATTGGTAATTTTGGCAACGGTGGGTTTTGTCCTGGCTGCTCCAGGGACCAATACTCTCCAGAAGATCATAGGGACACTGTTTTTAGGTTTTTTCAAAATGCGCGTGGGATGGTGCATGCACGAGGCTGGACATCATTCGTTAACGGGAAAGCCGAGAGTGGATCGATGGATCCAGTCCATTATTCTGGGTATAATTAGTTTATTTTAAGCCAAATTATATGTTACGCTGTAGTATATATACCATAAATAAATTAATATCTACACAGTGAAAAAATTAGCGTTTTAACATTGGTCGGTCTTAACCCGAAATATGTTATAGGCCTGGGAATCGGTATGTCCAGCTCTTGGTGGGTGGACCAGCACAACCGACATCATGCCATGCCTCAGCGGATGCACCACGACGTGGACCTCAAGACGACCCCTTTCTTGGCCGTGAATAAGAAATTAGTGACACATCCGAAGGAAGAGCTAAATTTCGTGCTCAAACACCAGGTGAGATATTCCTCAACATTAGCAGGCAGACTCAAATTATGGTTTAATTTTATATTAATTATTTATATGCTTTAAAAACACTTAAAAAAATTTGTTTTGGATTTGTAAAAACAATGTTTGTTGGCTATGGACATGTGGAAAGATTGTGAAGAAAATAGGAAAAGAACAAGCATTTTTTTAAACATATTAGTTAAACTGTTATAAGCATCAAATTTTGATTTCATAAAAACATAGATTATAGGACATCCAAATTTACATTTTAGGGAACCATAAAATACAATTTGTTTTTTTAAATAAAAAATTTATGAAGTTAGATGTACCTATTCAAAAATTTATGCCATTGGATTTGGGCAATCAAATGTGTATGGCATTGATGACATCCGGCATCTATAACATTTCATTTATGAAATCAAGTTATTTAATCAGAATTTAATCAAAATTTGAGCAAAACTTAATCATTTAATCAGTTTATTTGCTTACATTTATAGCTGTTGTAATTTGTAATACTTCGACTTGCAAAAGACTTGGAAGAAACATATTTTTTCAGCTATGCTGTGACACATACATTTGTGATAACAATAAAGCATAATTTGACTCTTCCTAGCCATTACGCTTGTTATAAAAGGTAATTGCCTTGTTATGCGTAATTATTTATGAATAAACAAAAATCATCCTTCGAATGAAAAGAGTCTTTTGACATTGAAATATTTGTGGGACAAACACTCCATGTGTATTTTGCGATAAAAAATCTTTTTTTTTTCACATTTGTTAAAATATATGTAATTTCTTATTCCGTAAAAAAAATGTATAAATTTGGATATGCTTCTAGGCCAAGCTATTCGTGCCCGTAATGGCCTTCGTCGGTGTCCTCCGCTGGATATTCTACCTCCATATCCGCCATGCCTGGAGGAAGGGCCAATACCCGGAATTAATTCTCTTCCTTCTCCATCACACGCTCAACTATTACCTCCTGGGCCTCTGGATCTACTGTGGGAGCACCGTATTTTTCGCCAGCGTAATGGTCTTGAACTTTGCCCTCTCTCACACCCACCTCCCTCTGGCGGAGGAGCCCCGCCATTGGGTGGAATATTCCTTCCTCCACACCATGAACATCCACCCCTCCTGGCTCTGTGATTGGTGGATGGGCTACTTGAACTTCCAGATTGAGCACCATTTATTCCCCACAATGCCCCAGTTCCGACACCGGCTCATTAGCGGGCGAGTAAGGGCGTTGGCGGAGAGGTATAATTTGCCATATCTCTCCGAGTCCTACTGGACGGCTGTGGGGAAGGTCTTCCAAAATTTTTCCCAAGTATCTCAAGACCTCATTGCGGAGGCGGAGAGATCTTGAATCTTCAAAGGACTTTATGTTTTATATGCTCACATTCTGAAGAAATACTTTTATGGCGGCTGACTAAATAAATTTGGCGAAATATGACATGCGTTGAAGTACAAAAATTTGACTAGCACAAATGGATGCTTGACTGCATTCCCTGGACCTCAATTTTTCCTGCAGATTTCCTCAATCTGGATGAAGTAGAGACTCGGAACATTTTTGTCGATACTCAGCACAATCACCCACTTTCCCCATCTCCTCCGCTGTGAGGTAGTCGGGCAAATGGGAAAGAGCGTATGGTGAATTGCTCATGCTAAATAAATAAAATATACAGATTATGTACAATAATATAAATAGCATAATAATATGTCCATAGGTTTGTAAATAAAATTCGTGCAATTAAAGCAGTGTAAAATAATGTTGCAAAATGAGACGTCCGAGCAGCCGCAAAGTCACGACAAAATTTTGATTTGAACTTCTTACCTAAACAGAAGGGTGAGAATTTCCCCCAAAAATCCGTAAGTAGAGACCAAAGGTGTCTCATGGACTTCACAAACGGCTCGGAGCAAGCAATTCCGCCCATCCAAACCGAAGGAGCGGAGGAGATTTTCAATTCTAGGAACTAAAATGGCTCTCTCCCCACCCTTGACGGACTCCGGAGGGGGGAGCGACAAGATGGAGTCATTTCGGGCATGTCTTCGAACACGTCGAGGAGGGAATACGGGGCCGAATGGGAAGAGGACTAGCGGGGGAGAATTCGCCGGAACTCTCAGTTTGTCCACTAATACTGGAATTCCAGAGGAAAAAATCATACCGTCAAAACGAGAGTACATTTTATGGAACAAAAAGCATTCGCTGTTGTAGACAAAGAAAAATGAAAACTGGCCAGCATTTACCTGTCGTAGGAAGAGATAGCTTCACGTCGGCCTTCCACCACTTGGGAGTTTTTTTCTTGATCTTAAAATGTGGGACAAGAATTAAAATCAACTTTTGCATTCCAACTGGTATTGGAGGTGGTAATGGGGGAGATGGTGGGGGAGGTTCCGGGAGGGCGGCGACTGCCCCTGCTGGGGCAACGGGCTCTTTCAATGGACTAGATGGTGGAGTGGGATATACTTCTGGCTTATAAGTTGGTATATTGGGCAAATCTGGTTTATTGGATGGCGTAGGTGCATTTTGCAACTCTGGCCTATCGGATGGCGCTGGCGCTTTGTAAGCCACCGGATTGTATACTGGTGCCGGTTTGTTGTGCATCTCCGGTTTATACAATGGCGCAGGCGCAATGACAACTTCTGGTTTATACGATGGCGCAAGCGCAATGGCAACTTCTGGTTTATACGGTGCAGGAGCCATGGCAACTTCCTGTTTATACGATGGCGCAGGCGTACTGAAAGTCTCTGGTATATACGATGACGCAGGCGCAATGGCAATTATCGGTTTATACGACGGCGCAGTTGCCATGGAAACTTCTGGTTTATACGATGGTACAGGCGCCATGGCAACTTCCGGTTCATGCAATGTCGCAGGCGCACTGAAAGTCTCTGGTCTATACGATGGCACCGGTGCACTGAAAACTTCTGGTTTATGCGACGGGTCAGCGGCTGTTAGCATCTCCAGCTTGTAAGATGACGCTGGGGCAGTGTAGACTTCTGGCTTGTAACCTGGCGCGGGCGGTTTGTATACCTCCGGCCTGTAAGACGGCGCTGAAATTTTGTATAATTCCGCTTGGTTAGATGGTACTTGAGGTCTGTACACTTCTGGTCTGTAAGATGGCCGTGGGGCTTTGTACATTTGCGGCCTGTAAGATAGCTCTGGAGGTCCGTATATTGATGGTTCATAATCTGGCGCTGGCTCTTCAGAGGCTTCCGCTTGATAGGCTGGCGCCTTATACGCTCCGGGCATATAATTCGGCGCATGGGCTTTATACACATTCGGCTTATTAGATGGCTCTTTGTGTCTCTCTGGCCTATAAGATGGCGCTGAAGCTTTGGAAGCCTCCGGTCTATACAACGGTGCAGGAGCAATGGAATCCACCGGTTTATACGATGGCGCTGGAGCTTTGGAGGCCGGGGCTTCAGGCGCATCTGGATGATAAGTTGGCGCTTCATACGCTTCTGGCGTATGAGTTGGCGCATGGGTATTATTCCGCTTATTAGGTGGCTCTTTGCTTCTATCTGGCCTATAAGATAGCGCTGTAGCTTTGGAAGCTTTCGGTTTATACGGTGGCACTGGAGTTTTGGAGTTCGAGGCTTCTGGCGCTTCCGGCTGGTCAGGTGGGACTAGCTCATGGTACACATTTGGATTATACGATAGCTCTGGCTTGATAGAATTCTCCGATGCATACGATGTTGGTGGCACGTTAGTTGCTTCAGAATCATAAAATGGTGTTGGTGTACTGTAAGAATCCCGGTCATATGATGAGGTTGGGGCAATATAAATCCCGGGGGAATAATAAGGGGCTGAAACGTGGGAAATTTCTTGGGAAGTATTAACGTTTTTCGGACTATGCACAGGCGTTGTAATGGGGCTGGATGTGTCTATGTCATGTGACGGCCCATGATCATAAGATATCTCCCAGGTATACGATGGAGCGTGAGAGACTCCTAGATTGTAAGACTGAACTGGAGCAAACAGAATTTCGTAGTCGTACGTTGGTGCTGGCGAAGATATGTCAGAATGGTGCTTCTGATTGTAAGAATTATTTCTTGTGTACGAAGGAGATGGAGAGGAGGACATATTTGGGTAAAGCTCTGACACTGAAGTATGAAAAATTTCTGGATGATTAACAGACTCCGGGACGCTTAAAGTTTCTTCTTCATACTGTGAAGTAGGAAGTATATTACTCTGCGGCGTAGAATCCGGGGACTTTTCTGTTTGATTTTGTGGCTTTGCAACGTGAAAATCATCAGTCTCAGGCTGCGGCAGGAAGCTAAGGTTATATTCTGCCTCTGATTGTTTCATAAAGCCGTGGACATATTCTGTTTCGTACTGAGGTGCGATCGCTTGAAAGATTTCTGCCGGAGTCTTCGACATTGGAGCCGCGAAATTTTCTGTTGGCGTAAAACTGTAAGAATTTTCTTTTGGATGTGGTGGCACAAAAACGTATGAAGTATCTGCGGCGTGTTGTGTCGTGGTTATATGCAAATTGCTTGGCGCCGGCACGTAAAAATTTGCTGGTTCATGTGGTGGCTGCGAAGATTTGAAATTTCCTGCTGCATACTGTGGCGCTGGCGTACGAAAATTTTCTGGTGCATGATAGGGAGCTGAGACATGCAAATTTCCTGCTTGATATTGTGGATCTCGCGCAGGCAATTTTCCAGCTGTATATTTCTCCGCTGGACCGTTTAATTTTTCATGTTCAGATACTGGCGCAGAAGCGTGAAATTTTTCATGTTGAGATTTTGGCACAGGAGCGTGAAATGTTTCATATTGAGACGTTGTCGCAGGAGCGTGAAAATTTAAATGCTGAGAGTTAGGCCCAGGAGCGTGAAAGTTTTCATACTGAGACTTTGGCGCAGAAGCGGGAAATTTTGCATATTGAGACTTGGGCGCAGGAGCGTGAAAATTTGAATGATGAGAGTTAGACGCTGGAGCGTGAGAATTTCCTACATTAAACTGTGACCCGGGAGACTTAAAAATTTCTGCTTGATTCGGTGCCGCGGGAATGTGCAAATTGTCTGTTTCCAACGTTGGCACGACAGACTTGGTAACCTCTAGCGTGTAGGTCACCATATGACTATCAGAACTCTGCGTCTCATAAACTGGCGCTGGAGTAGACGCGATTCCTTGCAGATACATTGGAGCAGCTGCCTGAGAGACTTCCTTTGACCCAGCCAAATTTGGATGCATTTTCTGTTGCACAGCGTTCGAAAACGGGCGATTGCCTACAGAATGCGAATAAGGGGAAGGAGGAGAGCGTTTCTCCGGCTTCGGCCTATAAACCGGACGCGGGATGAAAGGATGATTAACACTAGAATTGACGGCACCGGGATAATACTGGGTTTTCTTGTATCCTGGAATTCTGTTGGAAGAATAATGGGGGAAATCTCCAGGTTTGGAAATTCTTGGACGGTTCTGGGGCAAAAAGGGCGGTGAGTAATGGGACTGTGGCTGGGGTGGGATGAAACCTTGACGGCGCTGTTTAACACTAGAAACTTGAGTCTTGCACAAGAATAAAAAAAGGACACCAAGGAATATGAATGGCTTCATCCTGTTATCCCTTTTCAGTGAGGAAAATCGGATACTGATTTAAAATACCAACTGGTACCAAGCGGATTAAGGCAACTCCGCTGATCCATGAGCAGAAAGTCACTTTGAGAGTAAAAAGGAAGTGAATCGCCGGGGAGTCCTTGACTGTTTCCCATTGTTAGTCCTTTCTTTACGACTAACGGGAGTAGCCGTTTTTATAATTACTTGAGTGACTTCCAAAAGTCAACAAAACCTATATTTGAACCTATTAATTACGTCGTTTATTCCCATCAACCCCTGGAGAGGCATAACGGTGTAGACTTGGGGTTAATTGGTCGGACATAAACAACAAATTATACATGCTCCCTCAATTTATTTGTCTTTTACGTTAATTTCCTCTGTCCTTCCAATCACTTCTAGGCATTGAGTGCTGCCTGAGCATTTTATCAGCTTTATAGCTTATGCTTCCATTTAATTAGGGAACTCTTGTTTTCTTTTCTATTTTCCCCTTTTTTCCTTATTCCCCTTTTTGCTCTTTTAATTGTTGTCTATGTATTTGTATTTCTTGTACTCGACTCTTCTGTTCTCCGTTTTCTGCTTGAATTTATGTATATATGTATACCTTATGGATATTATGCACGTTTCCGTATTTAGCTTGGCCAACCTTGAAAAATGTGAATGTGTGTCAATTCCAGTCACGTGCACATTTATTCAGTGTTCGCACATGTTACCAGAGTGATAACGAGAGCGCCTTTTCTGTCCTATAAGTATGTAGCAGCCTGAAGTTATTTACAACCGAACGTCAAATTTTTGCATACATCTGCAAATGCCCAGAGGTGTTGTGTAGGGATTGTTTTCGGCAGTACTTGCGGTCTCAGACACAGAATAATGCACCTTCACTTGTTGTTGACTGTGTACATATAAGGCACGGCTTGACGGCTTATTCTCATGTCCTTTTACCACGTCTGGAGCTCCTCAACGTTTAATTTGCGAGTCTCAATTTTGGAACAAAGTACAGTTTCAATGTCCGGGTAAATTTTTAGCTAAAACTCATATTTAGCTACTTGACCATTTGAACTTTTCCAAATTTGAAAATGAACAATTGGAAAATACTGAAAACTGATTATAATCATTTGATCTTTGGTCACAAAGGAAATTGCAATTATGTATACTAAATTATTTTTACAATTCCAAGTTTAAGTTTGATTTCCTTACTTGATTACTAGTTCAATGGGTAGGAATATGGTAATTTAGAAAACTGGATTGAGCGTGATTGTATTAATTCAACTTACAATTAGCTTTTCAATGGAGTTACAATTTTGTCCAACTATTTATATACCGACTAAAAAATTCAATTTCAAGTTCGAATTAAAAATAAAGTAGCCGTTACGGGGATACACCCACGTCGTACATAATTGGCTCCGATTGGCTGTATACACATAATATGCATATGGTATATGGTAAAACTCGTAAAACGATATCTTCTGGCTTGTATCATTAAATAGAAACATATAGGCATACAGGGTACAACAATTGACTTTATGTGTAACTATAGTTTATGTGTAATATATGTAGATATGCATATTCATAAAAACGGTACACAAACATATAGGTACATATTTCGTTTGTATTTCGGCAGGGGTCACAATTTGGGGGGCGACGGATTGTTTATTAAATTGTTTTTATATTCTTCTCACATACTCTTCTAGTCTTTTGGCTCTTATAATCCCCCTTGGAGCGGTGGATGCTTAATCCTTTAAACACTTAATTGGGGATGTGTGAACCCTTTTTTCCTCGTTCACGAGGCCCTAACGATGTCCAAATTCACTCCTGCCCCACAACCGTCACACTTTTTCTTATCCCAAAGCTCCCAAAAGGAGATGCGTGATGTTATTTGTTGTTCTGTTCCGGCTCACTGAGTCTCTTTAATAGCTTTAAAAACAACTCACAAACGTCACGAATTCTATTTTGGGTTGTAATAAAGCGGATCTATTTGTAACATACTTATAGGTACATAATGCATATGTATACATATACATACATATAACATATACGTATGCGATCATGTCAAACGTGCTAAATGATGGCAATTGAACCACATACTGAACAAAGGACGAACGAGCACTTTTTTACAAATTTATTGCACCATTTTTTAGAATAAATTGCACTATTTTGTATTGCGTTTGTATACAGTATCTATGTATAACACAAGCGGAGTATACAGAAGAAAAAAAACAATCATTATATTTACAGAACATATAAAATAATGGGCAATTATAATAAAAAATCATGGCTACAAAGGGAGATGTGGAAGACCATGGATAACAAAATTGTAACAACTAATATTTTATTGCGATTTTCGTACAAAAATAAAATTTTTACGTTTCCCTCATTTTCGTGAACAGAAACAAAATTCTCGACTCTTCCCAGTCATTTAGGGGGGCATTAGCCGAAGCATTGGGAGAATTACAATGGGAAAAAAGCACCTGTTGACAACTCTCAAAGACTGACGTTGACACCAATTTCCGCCAAAATTTCTCCTCCCAAAATCTTTCATCTGGTTCTACTCACTCAGTCAATTCTTGCACCCAACAAAGTAAACAATGAAGAGTTAGATTGGGAAATGAACAAATAAACAAAAAAAAGCAACACAACAACACTGACAAATGAAAAAACAAAACAAAAGAAATCTTTCTTGGGAAGTAAACGTCACCGCCAAAAATAAAAGGCTCGCAGTAAGCCTTTTAGTATTACAATAGACAAATAAATATCAATCTTTATAACAAAAATAATTACTACAAAAAAAAACTTTTCTTTCCAAAAAGCTCATAATGTATATATTTCACCTAAAAATTAACGAGCGTGCTTTGCACACCAAAATTTGAGCTTTTCCACCATTGTTAAACCTCCTGACAACCAAGAGACTAATCGTTTCTATTTTTTCCCGTGTCAAAAATCATTATTGGAAGCACGAAGCTTGACATTGTTGAGAGATGTAATTTTTTAATATTGATTCTGTCTTGTAACAAAAGGGAAAGTGGTCCCTTCTGAAATTTTGTTTTGAAAGCCCTTTTTTACACAGAAAACATGGCAGGATTTTGGGCCTTTTATCCCTCTTGTTCAGCCGCGACCTGGGTTACTTTTGGGTCAGAGCCGGCCGCAACCAAATGGTCATCTTCGTCTTCGTATTCCTCTTCATATTGCATTTCCTCCTCATCCGCCACGGCTGGAGGGGAAGGCGTCGTTGTTGTGGTTGTTGTCGTCGTCGTTGTTGTAGTAGCAGAAGAAATAATTCCCAGAGACGTCGGGATGGAATTGGAGGCCACGGAAGCCGTGACGGGGTCAGGGGTCGACTCAAACTGGTTTCCCATGCTGATGATCTGGTCCGAGGAGAAGGTGCAGGTGGGATAGGCTTGGGTGCAAATCTGGAGGCTCTTCCCCAGCTCTCCGATCTTCGCCGCCTTCCTGTAATTCGTCGTGCTGTCCTCGACGTTCAGGGGCAAGATCATACCCATGACCCTATAAAACACATACACAGAATTATATTTTTTTTTCCCCGCAAAAATTTGCTGGCCTTCTAGTATAAACAAATTTTCTCCGTTACCAATTTTTTCCGACACAAATTTTCTTCGTTAGAAATTTTCTCAATTATAAATTTTCTTCATTAGAAATTTTCTCAATTATAAATTTTCTCCATTATAAATTTTCTCCGTTATACATTTTCTCCATTATATATTTTCTCCGTTATAATTTTTCTCAATTATAAATTTTCTTCATTAGAAATTTTCTCAATTATAAATTTTCTCCATTATAAATTTTCTCCGTTATACATTTTCTCCATTATATATTTTCTCCGTTATAATTTTTCTCAATTATAAATTTTCTCCATTATAAATTTTCTCCGTTATACATTTTCTCCATTATATATTTTCTCCGTTATAATTTTTCTCCATTATAAATTTTCTCCGTCCTAAATAGCAAAACACCGTTTCAGAGAGCAGAAATTTCAGTGGTAAAAATTGCAGAAATTTGTTGGTGGGGAGCATTTTAGCCTGTTTTATAGAGAGAGAATAGCTACTACGAACGTCCTTTATATGCTCATACATACGGACGGATACTTTGCAGGAGTACATATATAGACACGTATGTATACTTATGTATATTGGTAATCTTTCTTGCACAAAGTTTTTGCACAAATTTCTCTAAATCTGCTTTTTTACTTTTCTAAATGAAAACAATGCCACCTTTTTTGTGATTGCAAAAACACCCGGCAGCTTTGAACATCTCAATTAAAATTTCACTCCTACAACCATTTTCACGGTATATAGCCATACATTTAAAACGAGTAAAATTTAGAGGCTCTATGCAACGTACAGGGGAAATCGTTGAAAGAGATTTGCGTGCGAGAGGTCTTGAACTTGACTTGTTGAAGTTGCTATATCATAATAGAATTTAATCGGAAAACAGGATCTCTTCCCTTCACACCAACGACTCTTTCAATATCATCATATACGTACTTTTTTTTAATGAAAAGCGTTTTCTCTCAACAGAAATTTGTTATGACCAGTCAACTTTAGCCAAGTAGCAGACGGACAAACGTGTTTTCCCCCTTGAAAAATTGTGTCTGTACATGCAAACAAAGGCAGAGGGTCAATGTTGATGACCTTATCTCATATTCTCATATTTTATTTCCTACCTTGACCTCACCAATCTATCACTACTGACTGACTGACAGACTCCTGACAAAGACTTTCTGTCGACGATTATCCTACTTTTAACGTAACATTCTCCGCCGACGATTTCCACTTAAGACGGATTAAATACCACCGGAAAAATAATGAACATGTAACACAGTAGAAATTGAAAATTTAACACTGGAAAAAAGAGAAATTTAACCTAAGAAAAAACAGAAAATTTAACACAAAAAAAGAAAGAAATTTAACACCGGAAAAAAAGAAAATTTAGCACCCGAAAACAATGAAAATTTAAAACCGTATAGAAATGGAAAATTTAACATCGTAGAAATGAAACTTTGAACACTGACAAAACGGAAAATTTAACGCAGAAAAAAAGGAAAATGTTTGATCAACTTGTTCCAGACTTACTTAAACGTAATGAGGATATTGCTTTCGTAGGCCGTCAGCTGCGAGCCCTTCGGCTTGGTATGGACATCACAAACGAGCTTCTGGAGACATTTGTCCTGATCCAGGATGGACACCAGTAAGAAGAACTTGCTGATGTCATCCTTGAACGTTTGGATTGCCTGGACATCATTCTGTTGTCGGCGCCTGCGCACGACGGGAGCTGGCCCTCCGCCCGGGGAATACATCCTGGGGGAATAGGGACGAATTTGCGGGGCTAAACCCGCCCCCTCTCCGGGGTAATAGGGGGCCATGGGAGGACCCATCGTCTGTAGTTGTCTCCTCTGAAATTGAACCGGTGGGATTGGGATAAATGCGGGCGGGGCATCCGTCCAGGGGGCAGCCCTAAGGATCCGGGTGGAGGGTAACGGGGATGGGGCAGGGAGGGCGGATTCCGGGGGTGTGGCGGCGGGCGCGGGCGTTTCTAAGGTCGAAATCGGAGGCAAAGAGGCTGTTGTTGAGGTAGAAGAATCTCCCGGTTTGGCAGTGGTTGAATTTGGAATTGGGAAGGGCTTAAAATCCGGGGCGCCCCGTCCCATCCGATTGCCCTCGGTGGAAGGCTTGTCCAAGGATGCCACCAATTCCTGCATGTACACTTGCCGCAGCAATTGAATCAGCTGAGCAGCGTCCTTCTTCCGAGCCTCGGACTTCTGGGTCTTGATTTCGTTCTGCAATTTCTGTTCCAAGAATTGCTTCAAAACCGAATTCGGAGCCGGGACCTTCGTCTCCCGCTCCGCGGACTCGGCTTCGTCCTCATCCGATCCGGACCGGTGGATGTCATTGTCCTGATTTCCACCAATGGAATAAATGGAGGGCGGCCCATTGGCGAAATCCTCGTATTTATCATTCCCCTTTTCCCTTTTGACGTAACCTCCCCCTTTGGTGAGGGTATATCCTTCCCCTATATCACTTTCCTCCGGCTTGGTGGAGTATCCACCCCCCGCTGTGGAACTTCCGTAGGACTCATCGGGTTGGAAATGGTATTTACCCGCGTCGGATGGAGGGGAAGAGTAGGATTTGAAGCCTTCGTCTGGACTGTATGTATCGGAAATGGAGGAGCCGTAACCTCCGGAATCACCGCCGCCCTTGTAGGAATCGTAGGAGGAGGAAGAATAAGGGTCATCTCCTCCGGCAAAGGAGGAATCGTATTTTGTGGAGGAGGGATGGTCATAGCCCGGTTTGAATCCGTAGGAATCTGGGATTTTGTATTTTTGCTCCACCGCTAATTCTGCCGCCTTCATCAAATCCGCCAATCCCTTGTCCCAATCCGCCCCTCCGGGGGAGTTTGGATGCTTTGCGTAAAGGGGTGAATTTGAAGCTGCAATATTACAAAAACTATTCGTTTAACATGTACCAAAAACCGATTTAAAATGCGCCAAAAACATATTTAAAATGAATCAAAATCATTTTTAAAATGCACGACAATCGTTTTATACCCACCAAAATCCTTTTTAAAACGCACCAGTCATTTTTAAAATCGTTTTATATCCGCCAAAATCCTCTTAAAATACACCAAAATCATTTTAAACCTACCGAAAGCCTTTTTAAATCGCATCAATATCCTTTTAAAATGGTATGATTGTAACCGAATCCATTTTAAAAAACAACAAAATCCGTTTTAAAATGCATCCAAATCCTTTTTAAAATGCATCTAAATCCATTTTAAAATGCATCCAAATCCATTTTAAAATGCATCCAAATCCTTTTTAAAATGCATCCAAATCCTTTTTAAAGGACATGCAAATCCTTTTTAAAATGCATGCAAATCCTGTTTGAAATGCATCAATATCCTTTTTAAAATGTATCAAAATCCTTTTTAAAATGCACCATTTACAAAATTTGGTTAGGCAAGCAATTTATTTTTGAACGTTTCTATATACTACTGTTAATTTCCATTAGATATTTGCGTAAATAAGCAGTTTTGCATGAACTCATTTTTCCCATTTTCTTTTCTACTTTTATGCAGTAATGCCGTCTTAACTGTCATATCTGATGTGCAAATCTCTTGACGTAGCATGGCACGCTGCACAATTCTGTGAGAAATGTTTGTTTTTGGAATAATTAACTTCATTCCTTGTAAAACTGAGTTCTGACTTGTATCTCAAAAAAATTGTTACATTAAAAAAAAGCTCCAAGGAAGGTGGTAACGCTTGTATCAGCCTTTTAACAGCCCTTTGACTCAACCGTTATTACGATATGGCAGGAACCTGAGGTAATTCAAGTGTATTTAACCTTCTACCTATAAAAATGAGAGTTACAGTAACATGTTCTTTCTTGTTTTTCTCCGTCTCCCCCTCCTCTCATATTTGACCAGTTGTAAAGTAATTTCTCTTTTTTTAACTTGTTCCTCTCTCTCTCGCTCTCTGAGAGTGTTCCCTTATGAATGAAGCGTTACCATTAATATTACTACCGCTCGAGAGAGTTACAAGATTTATAATATTAATTGCCATTCAACATTCCTCCGTACGTTGCTGCCTTGGAAGTAAAAGAAAGTGGTTTGACGTGCTTGGAATGAAACTCACCCTCTCATTTGTACATATTGTTATGAAGGATGCAGTGTGAGGAAGGAAGGAACAGAGGGATACAAACAGCAGAAAAAAGAAAGGAGCTTGGGATAGCATGCAAAAAAATGACTACACAAGAACTTCTGAGGTTGACAGACACCAAGAGGGCCGAGAGAGTGGAGAGAGACAGGAGACAGATATGCATAGCGGAAGGTAAAGGAAAAATTAATAAAAGAGGATAAATGAGAGAAGAATAAGGGGCGAGCGAAAACGAAAGAGATATTGACGACGGTGAGATCGAAGAACAAAACGAAAAATTTGAGGTGAGAGAGAGAGAGAGAGAGCGAAATTTTGTGACCCGAAATATATGCCTATAGTTAATATAATTATATTTGTAGTAATTATTACAATTCCTGAAAAGGCAAGCTGAAGCAGGCTGTCCGGCAGATTCTTTAAATTTGATGGTATAACCTAGCTCAAACTTTTTAGCGTATGGGCTATGTATAATTCAATCAATTTGCGCCATTTTTGCACAAGAAATGATGGGCACAAAGTGCGGACGCAATCATCAAGTTAATAGACTTTGCCCCGGCTCCGGTTTTGCTTCTTTTGTCTAATTACTCTGGTCTTGCAGGCATCCAGGCCCAGGGAAAGTCAGAAAACATTGCAGGCAAAACGAGCATAGCAAGCCAGAAAGCAAGAATATACCAATAAAAGCAAAAATTCCGGGAAATTTGGTAACAAACACATTTTTAGGACCCGACCTAGCCACCGGGGTTGTGTGATTTTTGTTCGCTTAAAAATTCCTGATGCGCCATTTTTTCGTAGGAGTTTCACCAAAAACGTTTTTCTGTTTGTAAATGAGGTGAAAACTTTTCACGCGAAGGGAATTTACAAATATAACCCTGTTTCCCGGATGCAAAACACGATACAGTGTTGATTTGTGGATACATGATTTTAGCGCTCTCAATCACGTGGTAACACGCATTTGTTTGTAATTTTGTAATTGTAATTTTTCTCTCCAGGACATCACACACCAAATACTAACTAAATGTATGAAAAAGTTAATGTAACGACGAACACCTACATACCTAAATGCGGTTTGTACCACATAATGAAAAAATTCGAAAATGACCTCTGCACAAGGGACGGAGGGATAAAGAATGGCAATAAAATAATTTCTCACAGAATATAATGTGGTGAGGTTGAACGTGGAATTAAATAAGGATTTATTGAGAAGAGATTTTGTATCTCCGTGTTTTATTTAAGTACCACTGCACACACATATGTACGTAATATAGCATATGGGAGTTGCTGTTAAATTTTTTATTAGTTACACAGACCATTGTTGAAGATATGAAAGCTCGTGAGGCAAATTGGGCTCTCGCACTCGTCGCAGATAAGATGGGATTAAAAATATTTTTGCATGTGTATACACATATAAAGTATACACACACACCTAGATTGAATCTCTTCATAAACACACGTCTCTTTTGAGGGCTTGGAAAGTCATGTGTGCGGCTTGCAATTCAGAAGATGATAGAAAGGCACTGAACACGTGCATATTACATGGTTTTGTGGTCAAGCATGAGACGATGGAGAAGATTTGGTGAAGATGTGCTCTCATAAAAAATTCGTCTTCAAAAGATACTAATAATATACGCCTAATCATTCCTCCACAGAAATTTCCATTCACATGCGCTGGCCGAGATACAAAAATTTTCTGGGTGAGCAAATTTTTGGCCAGATTCATGCTTTCAGCAAAGATGCTGTGGATGTTTGATCCTTGTTTCTATTAACAAAATTTTGTACTGACCAAATCTGAACCGTCTGTGATTTGTTTTTAGCAAGAAAAATGTTTATGGCGAAAGATCCCATAAAAGAGAAAAGGCTGAGGGTTCAAAACGTGTAATTCAGCTGGAATATTGCCCCCATTAACATTCCGGGCTGACTTTTTTTTGCGGTCAATTACAGATCAACTCTACGAAATAAAGCTTATTAACGGAAGTCCCTAGTGGCTTTTGAGCTCCCTTGCATCTGCGTCGTAACATTGCAAATGACCAAACATTCTTGCAATTTCTGTAATCTTGAACATAAACAAAATATGCAGAAAAATACGTAATTGACTCAACAAATTTGATTCATTCCACGAACAACTTAGCAATGATAAAATTCAGAATTCATACACAATTCACATATTCCGTATTCAAAATTGCTTTGCCAATAAAAGCAATTTAAAAAGCTTGCTTTTAAAATATTTCTAATCTATACATATGTAAATGTACCTTTGCCTGTCACACTTTCCTTTATCCTGGTTATAGCTAAAACTCTTTGGGTGATAAAGAGCTTACAAGAAAAGCCTACAAAGGGTTAAAATTTTTGAAAAAATCCCCCAATTCCCTGGCATTGATAGGGAAAGCGCATTAGCGGGTTAAACAACGGGTTTTCGCATTAAGTCCAAACGTAATGGGACTAATGGGGAATTTACGCAAATAAATGGCATTTCCGCCTACTACATTAGACGATAAAAAAAATACGTTCATGCCACACAAAAAAATTAAAAGATCTTGAACTTGTTCCTCCTTTAACCTCCATCCATTCTCACACCACAAAAAAAAAGCTTCCTCGGACAAAAACTACTTCCCATGTAAAACAATGGGCCCGCCATAAATCGTGGCAGTGAATAATTGCCCACAATGTCGCTTTACCACGTGCGTCTCACCCATTCATTTGTTCCTCCTAATTTGTATCACACAATTGGTTTACCCCCATGGAAATAAGTGGGCATTAAAAAAATGGGTGATTTTTTGATATCATCAAATCACTCTCTCTCCTTGCCTCACACGACTTTATAATACAGTTCAATTAAATGGACTTTGGTGGACAGGGAAAAACTGACATGATTGGGAGAAAGGGAAAGTGAGAGAGAAAATGACTCATTCTTTCCAATTCATATATTTGTATATACCTCCAGCTATTTGTATTAATCAGGCACAGAAGCCATTCATATAATGGCTTCCTTCTTAATGTGTTTCCTATTGTAATTAGCGAGATTATGCTTTCCCCCTTCCCTTCCTTTCTCTATAAATACTGGGCCGGAGGATGTATGGGGCTGCTAAAAAAATATTTTCTTTTCAGATGGACATTACGTACAGTTGAGTCTCTCTATAACAAACAGGGGAAGGACGAATAATGTTGTTATACAGAAATGCTGTTACACAGAACATGACTAATTTTGGGGCAAAGTGATACGAAAATACCTGCAAAAATCCCATTTTCAATCGGCATTTGCATACGTTTTAATGCTTACAGAATTCAATTTACAACTGGATGATTTGGCTCCTGCGCCGTGTTCAGTTTCACCTATTTGTCCGCTCAAAAAATGAATGTTAGGGAACTTCCAACACGTGAGTTACATTGTGAAAGGCGCCGAAAAATATATTGTTAGAGAGAAATGTTGCTGCAGTGGACTCTCGCTATAGCAATCCTGCAGGGAATGGCAAAAATGGTTGTACATACAATGGAAACGTTAAATAGAAAGTTAAATTATGTACACGAAATATACGAAAGGGATGAAAAATAAAGTTGTAATAGAGAAAAAGGTGTTATAAGGCGAGTTGTTATAGACAGAGCCCACCGTAAAGAAATATTGTTATATAGAACAAGTTCATAATGTATATAAATTCTACGTTTATTTATAATGTACGAATACCAAGTCTTGTTCTAAGGAAAATCTTGTTATACAGAGGTTTGTTATAGGCAGACTTGTTATAGAGGCTCCTTCGAGCGTGTTCTACATGCAAGAACACGCCGGAAGACAATGCGTAGGTGTAAAATTTAAATTAATAAATAGCCTATTAATATTAAATAAATAATATTAAGATAAAAAATTAATACAAATGAAGCAATTAAAATGAAATAGGAGGTGCAGCAGAAACAAAATGTAAAAAAAAAAAGAGAAATTATACCCTGATAATCCGTGCCATCAGTCTCATAGTACGTATGCAAAGGGTTCTGGTGGTCCTTCTGAGGGATGTCCGCCCCATAAGAGGATCCCGGAGAGGGATTGGCCCAGGCGGGATCTCCATACCATTTATTTGGCTGTTGTTGGACTTGCTGCTGCAGTTGCTGTTGCTTCCTCTTCTTATGAAATCCCTGGATGAACATTTCCGGGATACTGCTAATCTTGCTCCAGATAGAGGGCTGTGTGATGGGCACGTGGAATTTCTGTTCATTGTGACTGTACAGATGGTAATGGGTATTCCCCGCGTAGTGATAGGGATCGTGATGATGGTGATTATGACGGGTATAAGAGGACTTGGTCGGACTTCTGGAGGACCAGCCCCAACCCGCCGGAGGGCCATAATGGGCGTAAACGGGCGGTCCCCGGGGGAAAGTTGAGGAGGTCTTGCCCTTTTGCTTATTCAAATACTTATTGGCTGCCCCCAACATGGTGTAGCCCCCGAACATGGTGCCCCCGAAGAAGCCCATCCCTTGACCCAACATGAAACTCCCGATGGCTAGGGGCATCCCAAAGAAAAGGGCACCTTTGAGGGCGATGATCTTGAGGAGGAGGAGGAGGATGAGCCCGCCCTCCGCATTGTAAGTGCACAGGGCCAGGAAGACCCCTAAGGCGGCGTAGATTTTGTATAAATTCATTTTTTTTTAATTTTTTAGTTAATTAATTAGAATTAATTATTGAATTATATTTATTATTTAATTATATTTTTTGTTTATGTTGTATCACACAATTTTTCTTTTCCTGGAACTCACACCTCTCTGCACTGTTACAATCACAAATTTTTCTTTGGTCAAAATTAATACGAATGTGTAAATATTGACAAATTTACGTAATTTAAATTTAAATAATTGAATTATTCCCGCCCACTCATTGAGGTCCAAGGGACGAAAAAAACTAAATCAGCACCAAGTACTTGTCCGGGTTTTATGGCGACCGAAATTTTGCTCAAGTGACCCATTCTGCTCCAGCCGCTAATTACACCCACAAATTTCTCCCAGCCACACGTTTTCGGCATGTTTCTGCCATTTCCACGACAAAAGTGGATTTTTATGGAATTAATAAAGAGCCCACAACAAATTTATTTTTACGACGATGCCACCACTTTTCCTTTTTTGGACAGACGCCACGTGACTAACTTTCACATGGGATGTACAAATTTTATTTTACAAGAATGAGTTTCCTTGCAAGAATTAATCGGGTAAGAATTAAATTTCTTGTAAGAATTAATTTTTTTGTAATTGAAACCAAAATTTTTGAGGGTGTATTATTATTTTTTAAATAATTTTTCCCTTTTAAAAATTGCCTCCAAGGATTTTATGAACGTTTCGAAAAAAATTTGGGTGCACTTGCCAAAAATATGAGGCTTCCACCTCCTCCGAGAGGAATGCGTTGAATGAAACGAAATCGAAAGTCACTTTACCATGTCATCACTTACTTCCACCTTCTTCCCTTTGCGAAAAAAAATTTTCTACCAACACAAACATCTGGGCTCTTGTACAATTTCTCTGACGTCCTAATGTTCAGAGATGGTAAAAGTCTCTTATCAACTCTCTCTCCGTCTCTCTCTCTCACTATTGAAACACACGTCAATAGAGGAAGTCTTTCCAATGCACCCAAGTATAATTTAAAAAAAAAAAAAAACAACTTCCCCAATAGACGGAACTGCATATCCAACCAAACTCTTTCACAACTCTCTCCCTCCTCAACCAATTGATGTCGCCCAAGAGGTGACGTCTTTGGCACCTTCAAAAATTATGTCTGATCTCTCTCTCTCCCTTGCCCTTTACCTCCTTCTCATGCCAGACAAATGCGGATGCTTACAAAGGGAATTCAAAGGGAAAAGTTCCTTTATTTTAACTAGAAATAATAGCCACGTCATTTCGTTTTAATCCTTCTATTAAAAAAAAGTGTTCCTTCAGCATCCAAGTCAATGTCAGGGACGTTTGGAATTGTTCAGGGTACAGGGATCTCTTAATTCCGTAGAGGTGCACACGATATACTTCTGTGTAAACCATAACACTTTCACTTTATAAGGATTGACCCAGCGAGCAATGTGCACATTTTTTTCTCCCTCTATTTTTCTCTGCGATCGAGTACATACTAACAGAGGAAAAAACTAGCAAAGAACCCTGTAATTATTACTGGTATATACACATGTATGTAGTTTTATTGGCGGATAAAGTGACTAACTACGTTGTACCCATGAAAGTGATACATAACGTTTTTTTTTCCTTTTGTTTGAACTCTCATGTGTAAATGCATGCGGGGTTGCTTTTCTTCAAAGGTGGACATTGACACGCTTCACTCATAGTGGCACAATTTGAACTGCACCTTTTGACATTGAGATCCTTATTTAGTTATAATTCATTTTCAATTGGAAATCCTGTTTGCATTGAAATTTTGAAATCGGTTTTTAAACAAATTTTGATCCCGATTGAAATAACATTTATTTTGAAGTGCCAAATGACAGCTTTCGCAATTGAAGTGAATTATAACGAATTTTAAATTGCATCTCCCGAGGATACATTTTCAATTGAATTGAATCAGGGGAGTAATGTTATTTCAATCAAATTTTGTGACGAGCAATCAAATTTTTTTCCCCGATAAGATTACAGAGGACATTGTAATATGCTTACCAAAAACAGTACACTTATTGCTTGTAGAATATAATTCGGAGCAAGAAAAATAAATAAGCATCAAGTTGAAAATGAATTTATCATCTTTTAATAGAAATTTCTAGTTTCAGCTAGAGCCCATCTCGCAATTGAATTTAATACTAAGATTACTCGATTTTTCTATAATTGAGCTAAACAAAAATATATAAATAATATACATATATATAATAAAGTGTTTAATCCATTTTGGTTATCTTCACACAGCTAAAATTATCAAGTAATTCTCGTATATACGGGCATCTATAGCTAAAAATTTTGAACTAGAATTTTGAACTGGAAATGAAACTTGGTACATAAATTGTCACTCGAAAATTGAACTTGAACCGGTAAGAAAGTAAGAATAACATTTTTTTAATAATTATAAATTATAAATGCTTACCACAATTGAAGATGGGGGAGGTCACAATCACCTGCAAATGGCCGCATTTGTGAACTGGAGCATGTTTAAAAACAATCATAACATGAAATCAGTGAGGAGAAATTTATTTGATTTTTTTTTTGTTATAGCTTTTATAATGCTACATATTAGAATTCCTTCTTTCAAATTCTTTACTTAAACCACAGTGGAAGAATAAAAATTGAAAAAAAGTTGCAAAAAAGTGACCACAATATTAAGCTTTACCCGAATTAATGTCATATTGTCACAATTGGAGTTGCATTCCTCTTATTATGCCTTTGAAAAAGAACGACCCACGAGCATTGTACGTGTAAGAAGGCAAATTTGAGGGAGGTACCTGAGCTTATTAGAGATTCCCCTCTTTAAGAACGGTACAGGAGCATAACGAACTACAAATTATGTATGGAAGAGAGAACGCAAGCCCTTTCATTGACTTACTTTTTCTACCTTCATCATCATCATCATCTTCTGCTCCGCAACGGTATAGGGTGAATCACACAGGAAAAGGCCGTATTATAGGTTGCATCTTTGGAACAGAACGTCTTTACACCAAATGCAGCCATCCTATACCTTCGCTTTGTATACAATAAATACATAGGCGTGCCAAATTTTGAACGTATATCTACATATATTATATAGTTTCATCCCCGTTCATATCTTCTTCGTTATGGAAACTGAGATTGTGCAGTGTACAAGAGAAATACAGGGAGAGATGTCAGAGGAAAGGGTTAAATTTGTACAGTACTCTACGGCGGGGTAAAAAGAGACAAAAAGGAGGTTGTTGCACCTCACTTGGATTTCTGACGACCCTGCCATTCCTTGCCATTGAGAGTCTTCGTGTGGTTACCCACGTTCATCGTGGACGGAAGGGATTATACAAAACATTTATTCGTCAAAAACATATTGTGGTATGACCAGCAACAACGGCTTTTTTTCTATAGCAATAACATTTGACAGCATCATATCACACCGGCCCAAATGCTTCTTCCGCCCAGTGCCAAGCCCAGAGGAAAAATTTACAAACAAGAGAACGAAACTCGCAGGGCATAAATCAAGAGCAATTAGCATGACTTTATTAGCGCATCACGACTTATGACGGTCCGTAATGAGGGACAGGAAGAGGGTAATAAGAGAGGAAATTTGCACAAACATAAACGTTCCGTAAATTTGGGCTGACGCATAGCCTATATAGTAATTATATCAGTAAGCACCTACATTTTTTTAAAGCATCTACATAAATATTGGGTAAACCTAACTTTTTTTTCCCTGGCAAAAAAAAATTCTTACCTTTATTGTGGGTAATATAACAAAATCAGTGCCATTGGCAAATAGGCAAAATTCTGTTATTTAGTGCAATTCACATGATCCGTGGAGTTTAGCACCATACCATCTAAAATTTGCGAGTGAAGCATGAACCCAGAAAAATTCGGTTGGTTGCCAAAAACTTTAGGAATGAAATGGAGGGCGGAACTTGAATGCACAGAAACAGTTTTGCGAAAATCGAGGGAACGTGCAGGAAGGCAGGTTCACTTTGTCACTTTTGAGTGAAAACTCCTCGCACTTGTTTTCTGTTTACCAAAATATCGCTTGAATCTTGAATAATACATATATTAAATGTTGTTTATGTTGCACCACCATCCCTTTCATTTCACTTTTCCTGAATGAAGAGCCCATTTTTTAATAAACACATTAAAGCTATGTAATAACCGCTGTCAGACGGGCAACCGTAATTTCCATTTTTGCTTTGGGCTACTCTCAATAATAGATGTGAAACATTTTACTCAAAGTCCATATACGTATTTACAATATAGAAAGAACGACTACATAGAAGACCAGTGTTTGATTTTTTTTTCGCCAATAACGTACAAGGGAAAATAAAATGCACACTACGGCTATAATTGCGGCTTTTCATTATTAAATTTATTGCGTGCAAGTGCCGACGCTCATCCGCACAGGTGCTTAAAAAACTAATTACATGACTTTCACTTATTGTATGGTTTTAAGGTGCTTTCATTCATTTAGCCCGATATAACACGACGTCGTTGATTTTTTTTACCTCGTGCTTATACTACATTGTAGAAACAATTTGTCACGTCTAAACAATGGATACCTACAAAAAAATCACTTTCGGTATCACAAATTTCCTGTGGTTTGACACGTACCAGCGCGAGGAGCTTAAAATCACGAGAACTTGAAGGTAAGTACACCTTCGTATTAGCCTGTCTGCCGTCGTCCTCCTAGTTAGGTCATTATTTTATAATTGTCATTAAGAGGTAAACAGTTTATCTGTTAGAACACGTGCAATTTAATTATATTAAATATTTAACTATAAAACTTAGCACATTTAAATGTCCTACTCGATATTGTCCGGGGAAATGTCTTCAAAATCCCAGAATATAATGATATAAAAGAGTATTTATTACCAGAAATGAACAGAAAAACGTCAGATATTTAAGTAAATATACAACTACAGAGTATATCCTATCAACACACGCACAAAGGCAGTACACAATAGATCCACCTACTCAACTCCTGAAGTATCAATGGTGAGAATAAGGTGACCCAAGTAGCTTTGAATAATGGCCTGGCTAACATCTGGATCCTGTCAAAGATAAACAACAAAATTCGGAGTTTACACCATGTGTGATTAATGCCGACAGTTGATGGTTCAGGTATAGGTATAGCAATAGTAAACAAACAACAGAATAGAATTGCAATAAAATTGAAAAATATCAGCAAAAACAGGGCAAATTGGGGTTAGAGGTCCTGATCGGTTCAAGTTCAATTTGTGACTATCAAATTCCGTACCAAGTTCAATCTGGAAGATTTTTACCTAGAAACGTATTTGACATTTCATGTTTATTGAAAGTATGCGTGAAGTAGCTATGTACATATATTATATAGGTACTTACTCATGTATTTAAATTGCTGCGTTTAAAGTTCTGATACTTAAATTATCCCAATAACAAGTTTGTTCTATAGCGTAATAAAAGTCTGTTTTTGAGTAAAAATGGAAATGTCTATAATTCTTTTTTACAGTAACAAATATTTACTTTATGTTTATCTACTTGTTTTTAATTGTCTTAAGAAATCAGTTGGTGTTTATAGCATATTGTCATCTTATCCAGAAAGACCTTGATGGCCAAGTATGACCAATCACAAATTGAAATTGAAAGTACACTCGCTAATCACAATTGTCAGTTCAATTTTTTCATTTCTGCAGTACTCTCTCGATCTCAATTAAGACTAACAATAAGACTTGAAACTTGAAAATCGGCACGATACCAACATGGCTTTCCAGCCAAGTTCGACTTTGATTCTAATATCAACTTACCATGTAAAATTGCAGGGTTTTCAATTTAGGAAGTCTTGCCAAAGCGCACACGATCAGGTCGTCCGTTACCTCAAAAGCCTTCGTGAGGACCAAGTGCTCTAAATCTGATATCAAAATATACATTAACGAAGTTATTTAGTTAAGCCTTATTACTAAATAACTAAATAATTGGATGATGATTGTTGTCCACCAAAATTGTGAAATACGGTTTTTGGTATAAATGAATAGGTTTACATCAGTAAAACAGCTTATACTTACTCCTCATGCAAATGATGGAATCCAAGGGAGGTCCCCTTGGGATATCACACAAATCCCAACCAAATTCCAGGTACCTGTACATGTCCATTTCGAGGATCCCGGTGAAATTAGAAAAGCTGCAGTAACCGTCCAGTATGAGTTCCTTCAACTTGGGAAAATACTGAGAGATGAGCATAAACATTTTGGGTGTAAATTCCTTCATAATCAACTTGATAGTGGTCACATTGGGAAATTGTGGGCTCAGTTTCATGAACAGAGCAGGGAGTCTCTTATCAAGGAGATCCTTGGGCACAATTTTCCCCTTGATAGTGAGTTCGGTGACGGTGTTGACGACCTGAAAATCCTTGGTGACAAATCGGGGCATCTCATCCCATCGACAGAAGAGCTGTAGGTGTTGGAGAGCTGGGAATTTCTCGGTTGTGATCCCAGACAGCGTGTCCCCGGCCAAATGATTGAACATTGATTCTAATTTTGGGTATCTCATCTTGGCCATGGTGCCAATTGGGACAGCGAATGTGGAAAATCTCCGCAAATGACCCGCCGCTCGACTCACTAAATCCACGATGATGGGATGGGATTCCTCCCTGAAAAGTAGAGTCATCTGCTCCAGATTTTCTGAGGGTTGCAGCTTCGCCAGTGGTGCCAGATCCTGGTCCAACATGACTGCTTTACAATCCAGGTGAATTGACCGGAGAGAATTGAACATGGCCAAGGTGTCCTCGGATATTAACTTGCTTAAGGCATGCTGGCTATTAACTAGTATTTTCACCTCGCTTGGCATGCAATTTTTCAACAGGTCATGCACGAATTCACAGTGATGGCAATCGTTTTTGCAATAGTCTTTAAATACAAATTCCTTCAGTTGCTTCAGTTGTACTTCCACCGGCAACGGAAAGTTTGAGGGAGACTCTCGCCCGGAGATACTCAAGAGGGTCAGGTGATCCTTGTGTTGGTTTAAAAAATTGTTGAAGGCTTTCGAGGATAGAGGACAAGCGGAATTGAAAGATTGATTCACGAAGATGGACACCACCTGGCCGATCTTCTTCTCGACGAAATTGACGAAAACGGGATTTGCGAATGTTGTCACCGTGATCACGTATTTTTTAAACGGACTGGGAAATTCTGGACCAGAGGAATTATCCAGATGGAAGAGTCTATCCAGAAGCACGTTTTTGAAATCATCTAGTCTCTTGGACTCATTTTCATCCAATCGAACGACGGTCTGTTTCCGCAGATACCGACACGCGACGGTGTTCCAAAATTTTGATACCAATCTACACGTTTTCACCAGCTGGAAGTCTTTGGATTGATCCAGGATTGTCAGCAGCACCTTTGTACAACATGTAGAAAAAACGATTAGGAAATAAATACGGAATGTAAAAACAAAAAGTAAAAAGCGTGACAATCACATGGACTTACCTCAGGCATTGACAACGCCACTGATTCCGACGACAGTTTTGAAGTTGGACATTCCTGATACAAAATTTGTTGGCCCTCACTCAATCTTGGCTTTTTGTTGCTGCTATTATTTTCCATAGCTGATTATCTCAACTCCCGTTCAATTCGTTTGATTTCAGTTTTTTGTACTTCATCTATAAATGGCTTGGTACCACGATTTCTCACACTGGACAATCGCCAAACTGACAGAAACCTAAATTTTAGCAATTAAAAATTAAACAAATTTCCAAACTTTCTGCATTCTGCTTTCTGCTATTCTTTTCTGCAGCAGTCTGATCGTCTGATGTGAAAGCAGGTTTTTTTCCCGCCCATTAATAAGCAGCAAGGGTCTTTGTCATATGAGACTTTTTACATTTATTCTTATATGTATTCAATGCGAATGCCCACGACGATATTCAAACGTTGTTTCACACCGGTGTTTTCAAATAACACAATAACTAAACACATGACTTTTTATGGTTTTTTTTCATTCATTGAGCCCATTATAGAACAGACATATTGTAAACGCCAATGATTTTTTATTTCCTTGGTTTATACCACATTCCGCCACTATACAGAGAGAGACAATTTCTCACGTTTTAACTTGCGAGGATCTTGAAATTAAAATCAGGATCAGGATAACTTGAAGATACCTACAGACTACAGATGTATCTACCTATACATATACCCATATTAACAAACTTGCAGTTGACAGTTGTCAACCTAATTAGGTCCTGATTTCATAATTAATGTCGAGAGGTGTATAGTGAACGCTCTAGAGTCTATAGAAATCACGCTATTTGCTTTGCAAGGTCATAACAACACATGAAACGATGTCAAACAAGGGCAGGTACAGTTACCTCGAAAATTTGAAGCAAAATTACCTATACGCAGTACAAAATTACAAAATGATTTATTGGTAATATACCTATTATGCACATGCATTGCATGAAATTTTTGCTTTTTGTAAGCCCCACAAAAAATAGAATTAAATTCATAACAATAATTCCATTATTGCTACAAATAATCATTAATAATGCAATTCATTTGGTATATAGTATGTACATACATAAGTAAAATGTATGTATAATAGCTTGTACACGTTATGTGTATTATAAATCCCAACGTAGACAACAAGTACGAATAAATTCTAAAATATTTTCAATTTTGTTCAGAGTTCAAGTTCAGAGCCAAATATCCGAGTAAAACGGTTCCACGATATACTAAGCTTAAGTTTCTGTTGTCCAATGCGGCTTCCTAATCCCATGTAAATCTGTCATTCAAATAAAGTTAAAAAAATTAATCCTTTTGCAACATATCAATGCCTTGATTTCCACATAAACGTCCTGGACATTAAAACTTGAAACTGTACCTATTGATGACCGATTGACATTTAGCAATGATGTTCAATCCACCTTCCAGTACGAAGACTTGCTGAAATCCTTGCTCTGACTTCCCCCCACCAAACCCTCTCCCTGGAACCCATAAACCACAAAATGTTCCGCAAACCTCCCGGTATAATAGGCCCCAGTAAAGCCCCCGATGACCTTCCCCGCCAAAGAGCCCACGGCGGCTCCAGGAACAGCGCCAACTCCGCCGAAAAGCAATCCAACCCCACCGCCAATGGTGGATCCTACCAAACTGCCCGTGAGCATCCCCGTGAAGGCCCCGGTATTCGTCCCTCCAATGTGAGCCACCGTCTTCCCCGTCTCAATTCCCAGGGCTCCCTGATTATTCCAATCCAACCGGGCGGAATCAACAATTCGGTAGGCGTCCACAGTCAAAGCCGTGATCAGGGCCATGTCCCCCACAGTTTTCAGAGTCGTGTTCAATCCACTCCCGCCATCTACTAACCAATTGGGAACGGGAAGATGTGGATCCCGACCGGGGATGAACCGGTGGTTAATATTCATATGGGGATAATTGTGTCCAGGATGAGGTCTGTCCAGCCTGATGAGCCATTTCAGGGTTTCACGGTCAATAATGGCAAACTGCGTGGATTTGCTCAGGTACTTGTACGAACCGATGGCGTATTGACCCACGGGGATGTGTTTCAACATGAGGGCCGTGTCCCAAATCACGCCCACGGGCTTGGACAAGACGTATCCGGTGGAATCTCGGAGGATTCTCCAGGAGCCGGAGGCAATCTTCCCCACGGGGACGCTCTTGGCTGCTTCTGTAGCTGTCCATGCCCACCCCCCGGCAAATTTTGTTCCCTTGGAATACCAACCTTCTTGGCCGGAATCAATCATGATTTGACGGATTCAGGAGTCACAATGGGAGCTGCTCTGGACAAGTTCCTAAAGAAATAGAAACGTTTTAATCCATTTTATTTCAAATTTCCTTGACGTAAACCTTTGTAAACCTTGACGCATTATATGCATTATTATTTATTATTGTGAACAGTGTACATGTACGGTAGAAGTAGGAAGCCAATCACTTTAAATTAGAAAAAATTAAATAGGTGTATGTAAGTACATTATACAATAAAATGTATAAAAAAACTATTACAACAAATACTATTACAGATGTATATTATATTAAATAGAAATATAAAATATAACACATCAATTTATATCTTGTGTACGTGATCGTGACTTTATCGTAATATGTATGTTTTTTTACGGTCCTTGGTGGTCCTGGTCCTGGCACTCAGACTTGAGATTTGACATTTGAGAGGCACGATGTCACTTTAATAAATAATTAATTATTACCTACGTGTGTACGTGTACGTAAGTATTAAGTATACACGTAGCTACACGGTGCACGTTGTTTATTGTTTTGTTTTTGTGTGCACATGCAAAGTGCAAGGTGCAAGCTAAAAATAGAGAGTTTGTGATTTCAACCTTTCAAGTTGAAACGTTGAGTCAACGTTTTGCGGTTTTGCCTTACGGGAACATGAAATTAAATTTCGCTCGTCGAGTTTCTATTATCGTGACTTTCTCTTTAACGTTCGCGCTCCCGTATTCCTCGAATACGGTAGATTGAATCTTCTAATGTTCTATCTCCGTTAAAGTTTTGAACACATTTAACTTCCGTGAAAAATTAAAAAATCATAGCTAGTTCGTAGTGAAAAAAACAAGTTTTCTAATGGTACCAAATACATATCTATATAATTTTTCATTGTGTCAGTTTGGAACGATTTAAAATCGAGAGAAAATTATATTTCAAGTTCAATTGTACAGCATAATTTTTTCGACAAAATAATTAATAGCAATTCGGAATTTGATTAACTGAAATTTTAATTGATATTATTAGTATTTCTACTTGTTATTTTAATTATTGTGAGTTTCACTTTTTCATATTTTTTTTCATTAATTCGGTTTTTACCCAAATACTTCTACTGACTTAAAAATTCAACTTTAATTACGATTTCTAGTTCAGAATCATGAATTATGACCAATGTAATGTCGAGTAGAAGTTTCTTATCAGTTATGCAATTTCGATTCTCAACTAGAAAACGTACCTAAAGCTGAATTTTCAAGTTAGTAGTATTTGAACATAATCCGAGTTAACAATAAATAATAAGTCGAATAATAGACTAAAATGTAAATCGTATCAATTTATATTTCGGTGAGTCAAATTCTAAGTTGAGATTAGGCCTTCCACACCTGATGAAATCATCAGTACTGTCCTGATTTGGAGATAGGGTTACTGATTCCTGACGAGCCCCTCATCAGATACTGATATTTTGCTGTTTTGGTTATAGGTAGATACAATCACACATAAGTATTTCTATTTACTTTCATGGCTGGGACTTCATTTCTAAGGACCGTATTTATCTGCAGCAGAATGATCCTAAGCTGAGTTTATTTGTTTATTAATTAATCATATTAATTATTACACCCAGATATAGATTATTATTTCCAAAATTGGCACCGCTCTAGGTGTGTCTATTCGGGTCGTGGTCTTTTCTGCCCTGTTTCCATTCTGGTGTTAAATTTGCCCTCAATATGCAAATTTTGTCAATGACAATAATATAAATTCTTTAGCCCTTTTGATGTGCAAATATAACGCCGGTATATTAGTAACATTGCCGGGAATAATGCGTAATTGCATGTACATATTAGCATTCAAGCGGTTAAAATAGCAAAAAACATAGCGTAGTGTTTTAAATGTTGTAAATCCTGGCCTGCAGGTTTGAGTTCTTTGTTTCGGTAGAAACTGATTTTGCGTCGATTATCCCTGTAACTGGTTGCCAGCTGAAAATTCTTCAGCCAAAAACTCTATGCTTGGGTAAACTTTTCTACGTAGTTATCATTTGTATTAGAACATTTCTCACGAAATTTGTTTTTGAAACACTATATGAATTTCTGATTTCAACAATACCCGGAAAATTTGTTGCACAATTATTTGCGTTGCAAATTTCCCAATTTTCAGCCGCGATATGATTTTTCCTGAAATGTTTTCTAACTTTTTTCATTTTCACAGCACAATTTTTGCGCTGGGAAAGTTTTTGTGTCAATTGCGCGTGAATAAAGCAGCTTATACACTCATGTAATCCTTTACTCAACCAATCAAATACTGAGAGTTTGTAGGTAGTCCTAGAATACCTTTAAGCGTTTTGGGGAACTCAACTAATTTCGGGGGGGATAGTCCTGATTTGAGCCTGAGATTATGTGGAAGGCCTAGTTGAGATTTCAATTTTAGTTGTGAATAGAAATCAAGGTTTTTGTAAATAATATTATAGAAGATACTGATAATGCGTTCTAAGGACAAACGAGATTTATAATTTACGTTTAAAAAAATTGTAAACAAGATTAGTAAAAAAACATATTGAATCCTTAACGTGTTTTCATATTCGCTTTTAGAAAAAAACTATAATACTGTGTACACAGCATAATAGGTATATATGCTACACATAATCCGAAATCGAGTTAAATTATTTAACTCGATTTCGGATCGAATTAACAATCAGAACTCGACAATTTAAATA
>JAQGBT010001068.1:0-36598 GCA_034698585.1 Disparrhopalites patrizii
TTATTTCTTTCTCTCTCATTCTCTCTCTTTCTCTCTGTTTATTTCTTTCTCTCTCATTCTCTCTCTTTCTCTCTGTTCAATCTCTCTCTCTCTTGCTTTCTCGTTCTGCCTCTCTCTTTCTCTCTGTTCAATCTCTCTCTCTCTCTTGCTTTCTCGTTCTGTCTCTCTCTTTCTTTCTCCCTCTGGCTCTCTCTATCTTTCTCTCTCGCTCTCTCACTCTCTGTTGAACTTATTTCATCAGTTCCAAAGCTTTTCCCGTCAAGTACCTGCTCTTCGATATACTAATTTGCCACGCAGATAAAAGCCCTCACTCCCTCTCATCCCTGGCTAAAATGGTACATACGTATGTATATAATTACATATGTACATATACATATGTATACCTTTAATTAATACACAAAAACCAAAAATTAATTTTTTCTTACATACTTAGCATAATATTTATACAATAATTTATTCCATAGACAAAATTTTGTCTATATATACAAAAAAAAAGTTGAAGTCAAGAGGGACAGAGAGCGAGACCAAGTGTGAAACAGATTAATAGCAATGTGTACATAAATATTTGATGAAATATATGTGCTATGCTAAAGGGTTAAAAATTGTTTTCTAAAAAAGTGTTTTCTAAAAAAAAATTGTTTTCTATAGTCCATTTATATTTGTTAAAATGACTGGACACAACAACTTGATGTGTGTAATGGGAATATCAGAATATTTCTTGTGCATACATTTTTGCTAAATCTTTCCCCCTCCCATTTTGAATATTGTTCTCCGCAGTCCTCCAATTAATTAACGAGTTGGGCCATTATCATAAAAGGAAACGATTATGAGGGGAAAAATCTCCCTTTTTTTTATTATTAACCGCTAATTCACCACAAACAACCAGATGATTTCCCAACCATTTTTTTTTTTTGTTCCTTCTCCCAGGATGGATTTCTTGTTTCGCTTGGACCTTTATGAGGTAATTTCCCATTTTTTTTGTTATTGCTGTACATATCATGATTATTCATCTTCCCCCTATTCTTGATTTCTTTCATCCCAACATGACTTTTCCTTTCTTCTGAATTTTCTGCTCCATAATGGAAGTTCAGGTGGGAGATACTGTCATTCCACGGCGAATTTTCAAGACAAGGCCGCAGGTGAGTGGGTAAAATTCATTCTTGGACTACGTAATACATATCTGTATGTAGGTGTGGATCAAAAACTCCATACTTTCCCCTTAAGTCTCCCGTTACCCCTAAATGCTCTCAATTCGTCTGTTTATTTTTGCTCCATTGACGCACAGGATCGTTTCTTACCTGATTAGATACATGCGTGTGGTACTGCTCACAATGACATCATTGAAGGCCTATTTAAGCTTCGTGGACCGCCGTCTGTAATGATGAATGTTTTGTTTTTTCTTGTTTTTTTCCATGTTAGCAATGTCGTGAATTTCCACCGTAATACATTTGTAAATATAAAAATAGATGCAGTCGTGAGATGCTATTCATCTCACTTTCTCTCTCTCTCTCTAGATTTTGAAGTCATCTTCTTCTGCGTATTGTATTATATGAATTATAAAAGTCGATTTCTCGGGCAAAGCGTCAATAAATACGTATGTATAAGACTATATAGTAAAGGCCCACGTTATTCCCCTATCAAGTACGTGGGCAGGTCCAGAAGAACCGCCTCTTCATCACGCGTAATTAATTCGGGAAATACACATGGTTTTGTAAAGATCTAAAAGGAAAATAAAAGATCCCAGTTAATCCGTTCCGTAACCACAGACAAGATGCCTATACGTAACATTTTAACCATGACTAAGGCTCCTTGAAGAAACAAATCGGTGTAAGTTCAGTGAATCGTATCGTAAACAAGATTTAACTACACTAGTATGAGCAATTAATGTACACGAAAATTGTCCGAAAGGTTGGGCGATGAATGAGTCAGAATGGGAATAATTATGGTAAAAGACAAATTAGAGACAAACTTACTGGCACAAAGACCGGGAGGAATTTCCTCCTGAACTTACACCGGAGTCTATCTAATAATGTTTGTTGATGCGTGTGTTATGCCATTTTTGTTTAATTCTTGCACTTCAAAGGTTACGATTGTGACGAAAGGAGGCGTGAAAGGGTTTTTTGGGGGATTTTGCAATAATTAATTTTTTTTAAGACTTTATAATTCCAATTACGTTTCCGCATGTAAAAAAAAAACTCCATAAAAATGCTTGTACAAATGGGAAAAAAACGGAGAGCAGACAACGACGTGTAGTTTTAAATGCACAGTCAAGATCTTTTTTTTTTGACAAACAAAATGTGGAAGCATTACTTAAGCTAGTTGCAAAAAAATATAGCGTACAGAATTATCTTCCTCATGAGTAATATTTCTCTCACTGCTTTTCAAATCAAAATTCAATTGTATTTAATATTTCTCGAAAAAAAAATATGAATTTACCTATGATTACTTCGACCACTTAAGAATCTATCCGACCTGTCCCCAACCATGAATAGAAAAAACTTGAAGGAGGAAGCAAAAATATACATTTATTTATTATTAATCGCTTTTTTTGCCAAAGGTACTGGGGCACACATAAAAAATGTCTAATTATAATAATACAAAACGCCAAAAAAAACTCACATGGTTGCTACAAGAAAGGAAAAAATTGAATTATGTATCCACCCTTTATTGAACGGCTCTTTTTATGATTAGGAGAGTCTCTACCTCTGCCGTAAATGATCACCTCAACAAAATACGCAAGTGTCCGTTACACAGTTGTGACAACAGTTACGCACTTGTAGCTCGCTTCAGCCTAATCACGTTGAGGATTGAAATGGTGCAAACGATGTTCAATTTTTTCCCCTTTTAATTTACAAGACAGCCAACGAGACACTGAGGATGAATAGGATAATAGGGGCTTCAATTATGCATACTAAATAATTCTTGACAGAGTTGCTAATACAAGGAAAAAAGGGGTAACAAAAGGAGCTTATTTTTCACTCCCTTATTACTACACCACATACACGACAGGGGCGATGTAATAATTAGGGAGTAACAAGAAAAAAGTAGTAATTACATGGTGTAAATTATATGGGCTCTTGTAAGTACATGTGAAATAGTTTATTGCTCACTTTGGAAAATTCGTCTTAAAAAAAAAAGGTATTAAGAGAATATTTTTAATTTGGATACAGCAACTCCATTACAAGTATTATATTTCTTAGGAAGCTTCATGTTTTTTACCAATCATGACACGAGAGTTCAACGAAAGCAGCACGTGGCTAGTCTTCTGGTAGAAAAGAAAAATGGTCTTAAATCAACCTGGAATGGATGCAATAAATACTTATTAGACGGGTCATTAATATTTAGGCCAGCTCCTTTTACATAATTTGGGATTTCCTCAGACAGTAGAATATTTTCTTTTTATTCAATATTCAACTTTTGGGCCTAACCCTTAGGAATTAAAGAAGAGGTGGATGTTTATTTCAATTTTGGATCCAGTGAACTAGAATTTTACAAGCGTAATATTTGTGAATCTGATACGTTTTTTATTCCTTGAATTAAACTACGTAGAAAGTTCCTGGAATTCATTTTTTTGGCTTCTCCGTCCTCACCGTACCGCTAAAACGTACGAGAGCAGAAATTCCTCACGTCCGTCAGCAAGAATCAATATCAATTTATTATGATTAGCTGGATCAAAAAAAAAAGGAATTTTTTACAAACTTACAAAAAATTCCACAACCCAGAAAATGTGTCAACCTAATGAGATAAGGCCTATAACTCCTATTACTCACCACGCCTCATCCTGCAAGGACAAATCGCGCTTGGAGACTCATGAAAAAACGGATACGAAATGTATAGGACATATTCAATGGATAAGTAGTTTACAGATGAGAAAAATCATTATTTAGAGTATAATGTTAACAGGGTTGAGACGAGGGGAAGAATCATGAGTCTATTTGCACACGGAAAATTACCACCAATGGCTTTCACACAATGGTAGATAACAAGGTGTTCCTGTGGTATTGACATTTGCACACAATTTAACGCTAATAGGAAACTTACCTGTAAAAAATAAAAATAAAACGTTTGGAAGCAGTAGTGAGGAGACGCCATTCAACCGGAAGCTGCTCATTAATTCATAAATATGATACCAAAAAAAAAAAAAATGAAAATTACATATGTTTGATCAATCAGTTTCAATGTAACTTTTTTTTCTCTCCAGTAATCGTTTTGTAATGACATGAACATGATGAAGTCACCGATAAAGGACAGACACAGAGTAGAAAAAAAAGTAAAAGAGAGAGAACAAAGATTTGAGCAAGTGAAAAACGCAATAGAGGACAGGGTGAAAATATTATAAAAATAGAAAAGAGTAACAGAGGGAAAATATTGTAAAAAGAAAAAAGAGGAACAGAGAGAAAATACTGTAAAAAGAAAAAAGAGTAACAGAGAGAAAATATTTTAAAAAGAGAAAAGAGGAACAGAGTGAAAATATTGTAAAAAGAAAAAAGAGGAACAGAGAGAAAATATTATAAAAAGAGAAAAGAGGAACAGAGAGAAAATATTTTAAAAAGAAACAAGAGCAACAAAAAGAGCGAAAAGTGTGGAGTGATCAAGAGAGAGAGAGAGAGAAATAAGCAGCAATGAGAGACAAAATGAAATAAAGTGAGACAATGTGTATTGAAAGGAAGAGTGAGTGCGTTTTAAAAGTGTAGGAAAGAGAGAGAGAGAGAGAGAGAGCAGAGAAAAGCAAGAAAAGAAAGAGGCAAGAGAGAGATGACATGAAGTGGTAGTTACAACACTATTGAAGGCTTGTTATTGAACTTTATAATGACCATTTATGGAGTGCATCACTCCCACTATTACCTCTTTTATTAATCCTATACCTATTGAGAGTCTTTGCTATAGCGTGCTTTTAATTGTCAAAGTGGACGTATGAAAATTACAGTACACTTAACCCTAATGGTTTCCTTACACTATCAGTCTAATCAATCGCAAGGATAATAAAAACTGTGCCGTACACACATTGAGTGTCAGCAACTGGTGAATGTATTAACTATAGACACTACTAAAAAAAAAAAAAAAGAACCCCTACTAGTTGCTCAGTATACATGATGGTATTTATGTAAACTACACGTCTGGACTGATGACAATAAGAAGAACAACAGTGCTTTGGACTGGCGTGAGTTGAACCCTTCTACTTCCCACGAGAAGGTCCTTGTTTCATAAATGACACACATACACACTCATGCGACTTCAATTTTCTCTCCCTGCCCCTTTGGATGAAAAGAGTAGAAAAAAAAATACAAGAGATTTATTTTGCTTTGGCCAACGATTATATAAAAATGATATTGAGACCCATGCATTATACAGGCTTTTTATATTGTCTACAAAAAGACGACAGACACATGCAGAAGCAATTTTTTGCATGGTTGAACGGATTTATTCTACGCTGTCAATAAATCCCAATTTTTTTTTGTCTTAACCTTGATTCTGCCCCTCTCCCCATATGATCTCACTGAATGTGTGTAAGTAATTAAAACTAGGTACGCTTAGACAGGGTATCAATCTCAGGGAGAGAAAAAAAACACCTTATACAGTACTCTTCCGTCTCATTTCATGCCATGCACCTTCAAACTTGAAATGATAATTACAAATTCTTTGATTTTTTTTTTTTGGTCAAAACTGACAAGAAGTACAAAAAAGGTCGTTCTTCTATCCGCAATGATAGTTCTAATTACTGTCTTTTAAAAATACTTTGTAATAATTAGACACAGGCAAGCGTGATCTACGGGAAAGCCAAGGGCCTCCACATGGTTCAGGTTCAATGGCTTGAGAATAACACGTGTATCAATCTTGAAGGAGACAGCATTCGAATCTGATAGTGCTGCTAATCAGGTGTCAATACACAAAAAAGAATGGAATCTGTCAGAAATAAGGAGAAGGAGAGAAAGAGAGACATTGAAAATTTTGTGGAACATTATTAAAATTGTTTTCATATCATTAATGAAAAAATTTAAATTGTTTTCATATCATTAATAAAAAAAATTTAATTGTTTTCATATCATTAATAAAATTCCATACAAAACCCTATTTTTATGCCATTACAATGTAGGGTGTCTGACTGTTATGACACCATTATGATCTTGCACGTATGTGTTTGTAATAGATAAATGTACAATGTATAGATAGAATGAAGCCATTTATTTCATTATTTTAACTGTGGTTCTCCTATAATTAAAGGGGGAAATTCTGGGCCAATGTCATTTTGATCGTTTTATTTAACTGGGTATATAATTTTGTGCTGCATAATTGTTTTAATGTATTGGCTTTTCCCCAAGTAAAACTTGGGGAAAATATGGATGAACAGAATTATCATTAGGTATTATCAAATATACATACATAATATAGAATAAGTATTGGTAATAGTTACAGTATTAAAGAAATTACAAATTCAAAACATTTAACAAGTGAGCCACCAAGAATTTTCTTTTTTAATTTAATTACCCAGAAGTGCGTTTGTATTGGAGTTAATAATGTTGATTTGTAGAGACCAAAATTAATCAAGTTTGGGAATTATTACAGGTTATGAGGTTATGTGGTAATATTTCGGCTATTATTATGGAATTAAAGTGCTTGTTAATCCAGGCTCAAAATGAGAAGACAGATCACACAATCATTAGGTATTTTTGTTACTCCCGGGCTTATTTCACGGGTACAAAAAAAGTTTAGATTATAATTTTGTGCTACACGTTTTGGGTTTAAAATTGGTTAAATTATTACTACAAAAAACGGTTACATTAAGTGCACAAATGATCCGTAGTGTTCAAATGAATACATTTGCTGTACACTTCTGAGTACAAACTCAGGAATGGATTGAATAATTGGAAATCTGGTTTCATTTAATTACACATTCTCCATGGGCACTTAGGCGTATTCAACTGTAATTTGTTTGCCCGTGGATCCACAGGGATTATTAGGAGGGTATTAAATATTAATTATTGTTTGCCGAAATTTCCCAGTTAGAATGCTTAATACAATTTTAAGAGGAGCACACAATTAGAGGAATTTAAAAACATATTTGATTTAACGCAAGGCTGAGAGTATGTGCGATAATTTACATAAGATGAAAAACGTTTGTATTTTCTGGACACTCCTTCAGGAGTCGCGGAATCTGGATCTGGAGCCAGATCCATGTTTTTTGTGTATTCTGTCGAGATACTGTAAGCGAAAATGGCGAAGGGTAAACCATAATTGAAGCAGGAGCATTAAATAATCTTACAGATAATCACCTCATTTCAATAACAGCTGTATAATTGAGTTCTAATTATTTCATGTTTTTTATTGAGGAAAGACATTTTTTTTATTGCTGTAAAAGCATGGTAAGACCACGGCCAATGTACATATATAAGATGGGAGTACAAAAAATGCTGTGTGATTACATATTATTATTTTATTATCATTTTATTATTATAGTAAATAGTAATAACCTGATGTAGTACTAGCCATAACCATAACATGCAGTATTCTGATAGGAGATGGGTTTTATAATGACTTCGGGGACGGAGACTCTAAAACCAGCCTTTTTTAATAATAAATTATCCATTATAATATCTTAACTGTGTAACATGTTTTTATACTGAAGTCTTTTGTAATCAACCAAACTACATTTCCATATTTTCCATCCGAATGGCATTACCCCTTTACTCACCACATTCGTACCAAATTTTAGGTACGACAAATCCCGGAGGTTTTATCCACAAAAAAGCCAGCTCTGAGTACAATGAATAGAATACCCTGCTATGAGACTTGATAGCTGACAGAAAATACTGACATTCTAGTCAATATTCATGAATAATTAATAATTATTCAGAGTAGTTTGAGCTTCCGCAGTTCCGCCAAATGGTCAGACAAAACAAGTTTACAGTTGCAAGGACGCAATTTATGTGTATATTATAATTTCGGATGAAAAAACCGCAACTGCTCGTTTTTCTGTTCTTGTCATTCATCAATTTGTCTTCATGTCAATCGTGTGGCCTCAATTTCATGTCTCATTTTGCTCATATGTGAAATGCAATGCGGATTACTACAACAACAGTAAACGTAAATACCAGTAAATACTAAATACTCTTATAGTAATAATAAAGTTTTTTTTTTAGCTTCACAGGTGTATCAACGCCTACTGTCAACTTAGAGAAATAATATGCAAAAACAGAAAAAAATATTTACAGAAGTCTTATAGGGAATAAAACTTACAAGGAAATAATGTAACTTCATCCCGCATTGGGCAGTGCTCCCGTCTGATCGCGAGCCTCCGTTTGTCCGCACTGCGGTCGTGACCGCGCATCAAAAGTTTCCAAAGTCTTTTCACATCTTGAGGTCAAATGCGTCGGCGTCCCATTTACGTGTGCTTCGTTTCGTGTCAATGGATATGGATGACCCAGAATAAAAACAAGGATGATTGCAATTTACAATGCATTATTGTAATGTTGTAGGTTGCGAAATTATACGATATAGATAGGATATGGGAACAGAAAAACAAAATAACAGCAAGATACAAACAAACATCTTTCCAATTTTCCATTCACAAAAGGTCACAGATCACATCACAAGTACTGAAAATCCATTCATAATCATTTTCCCATTTCAGGTTTCAAGTTCAGGCCATTTCCATGCTTTCCATCTAGCTCTGTGCTGCGGGCAGTGGACGGTTGGACACCGTGAACAGTGAGGGCGGGCATCGAATTTGAGCCATGAGCACTCAATTTTGATGTGTAGCTAAATTATCAAAATAAGTTGAGAATCCCTGACCTAACAGCTATTTCCCCAGTAGAGTAAAATAATTATTGAGAAAGACGGTAGGAGGAATTATTGAGAAAGACAGTAGGAGGAATTATTGATGCTTGGGAGTGTTGGGAGGGAGAAATGTGGAAGGTCCGACAGAATATAGCGGTACATGATAAACACACAAAAATGTTTGTCTGCAAAGAATCAGTAAATTTCAATTCCACGAGTGCGCTAACATAGGAAGGGGAGAGGCCTATTGGAGAATTCAATCTTCAATCCAATACACACATAACAATACAATGTACCTCCAGTGTCCCGTGAGGATTAACATTTGATTGCATTGCAAAAACCGACTTCCAAAAAAGTATGATTTGTGTGGCCTTCCCCCAAGAAACGGCTTCATCCAGATGTTGACTTTTCAGGAAACGACAGGAAATGCCAAGGAAGCCCGTTTACCAGATCCTCCTTATATCCATTGCGGTAAGATACTGATTGCCCTGGAAATAATTCCTTGTATAGAACCTTTAAGTGCTGACAATTCATGCGAATATGGGCAACGACCAACGGAAGTTCATTCTCATTGCAGGTCCTGGGATTTTTAGCTACAGCTTTGGAGACGGTGGCTCTGGTCAATGACATCATGTGGAACGTCTGGATCACGGAGGAAATCCGAAAGAATAAAAACAGGCCTCCACCCAGTTTGATGGAAAGGGCGTACAAAGGGTCGATTAAAAGTATTAATGACATCAATTCCGCCCTCAAGCGAGATGATTTCTGGGAGCCCACAGCCGTCGGCATCATGATCATCAATTTTGGCTCCGAAGTCGTCATTTGTGTTCTATTTATTTTGGGGAGAGCCAATGAGACCACTGTGAAGGTGACTTACATACTAAAACTCATATTAGCACACAGGAATTACTAATATTAGCATATCATGGTTTCTCATAGTAATTTTAATTTAATTTTAAATGATGTATTGCCTATAATTTTGAGTTTTTATCAAACATTGTCATTCTTGTTCAAACTCCACAGTTTTGGCTGTTCATGGTCGCACAATCCATGTTCAACTTTTTGGCCATGAACTTCATCATCATCTCGGCCCTGAACTACGAGAGTAGTTACAAAGCTCTCCGTCAAGTGTCCATCATGCACGAAGGAATGGCCTACGGGAATTACACAGAATTAAGACATTGCGAAGTTCAACACCTTCGAAGATACGACCGAACGCCCACCCCCAAGAAGGGAGCCTGTCAATTGAAGGAACTGAAATTCTTTTCCGTGGTAGTGCATCAAACTAAAACAAAAATGTACCTTTTAAAAAGGGAAATTATTCTGCATTGGTTGAACCACAATTTGCTTTGTAATTCACCAGTCTCTCATGTGTTGCATCAACCTCGTTCAAACCACAATCGTCCTCCTGGGATTTTGTAGAGTAAGTTATTGGCAGGCGTACGTAGCTCCTCAAGACGACACACCGGAAAGGACCCCTGCCAAGGGCTCGGAAGAAAATCCTCCGGCTCCGACGACAGAAGAGGACAAAGGGACAAAAGTCCTCCAGAGTAGAATGTCACGTCCGAGCAGTCCTCGCAGTCCTGGAAATCCATCTCCGCGAAGACGGTCCATAGATTTTAGCAACAAGATTGAGACATCGAATTCCACAGGAAGCGCCGAGAAACCTCCGTAGGGCTCTTGTGAACGCCTCGAGGCTTCACTAAAAAGTTTTGCCTGGTGTTTTATTGTTTTTTTCAGTAATTGTCCCCATCTCTTCTCTACATTCATACGTTTCACAGTCCTTTTTTACAATTGTCTACACACCCGTTTTGATTTTATACAATGTGCAAAGGATGCATTTTTTCGTTGGTTAATGGAAAGAATAAAAAGAATCGTCAGTGGTCAGCGCGCGTGTGCGTATTTTCTCGACTTTAACTAACATGCTTCGAACGTTTTTTCATTTATTTTAAGTTCGAACTTTAAAAAAAGACCTTGCAAGCCTCAAAGTGGCAAATATGGTCTGTGAATTATTACTTCAAAATGAAACGCGGCGTATTTCACAAATATCCAGTTTATTAATTACAATTTACAATCCACAGGCCGCAAATGTGTTTAACAAAAATATTTTTAACAAATAGCCAAGTATTAACGAAGTACAAAAAATAAATAAAACATGTGTGCTTTTGAAATGTACAGAATCCATGCAACTCCGTTGTAGATTAAAATTAAATACATTTTTTTAAACAAAATACTTTACTTTACTAAAGCTTAACACTTGTCATTTGTTTTTATACAATTTGTGAGTTTTGTTTGACTTCGCAGTATTCCCATTGAACTTCTAAAGCTTCGCCCTCGTCAAACTTTTAGAGTCTTCAAAAATTCCATAAAGAGGCCCTTCCTCAAAACTAAGCGTAGAAAGTAATAATTACGCGGATGAAGAGGTCGGAGACATTGAAGGAAGCAGGGAGGAATGGAGATTGTATGTAACAAAATTATAATTAACCATAGTCAAAACTGACTGCAATTATTAAGCTCTGGATGCGTTGGGGAGGTTGAAGATTTCCATCGAGTTTCCGGACTTGCTGGTGTCAATCAAATGCTCTACTGTAACAAGGAATTTCAACCAAGGAAAGAAAATCATTTAGTTCCGAGCAAACGTTATGTCATTATAAATACAAAAAATAAATATTGTATAGGTATACTATTCATATAAAACACATTTATGTACATCCCTAAGAAAGTCGTCCTTCGAATGGACGGGGCAGACCACACAAGAAAAACAATGGGAGCAATTATTAGAGGTATTAACTGACAATATCAACAGAAATGTTTATAAAAATGAGGGGGGGGTGAGAGACTCACATTGGCATTGTTGTAATCGACACAAGAGAAAACGATCTGATCACTTGGGAGTCCCATGTATGACTTGACTTCACCAAAATTCTGCATCCCATCAATGCAAAACAAATCCCTGGGGATGGTCTCCCACTTGTCCGTTATGGCATAGTACAGCAGACTCCCGTCCTTGAGCAGTCTCATTCTTTGTCAAGATAAAACAATAATAAAAAAAAAAACACAGTTCAATTCAAGACACCAACAATCATTTCCGATCCTTTCACATTTTTCTTTTTATAATCATACAAATATATGTATCCGTTCATCAGATAACACATGTGATGATGTATGCACAAAAAAAAAAAATGTACACCAAAAAAAAAAAGGGAAGGGAATCAATAGAATCAGTGTAATTAAAGGGTTAAGAAGGAAAAAAAGTAGTCTCATATATACGGAATGGTTTCAAGTTGGAATTCGTTGAGTCTGAGCGGTCTGAAGGGGATGGAGGAGTACTCCTCAGAGGCAGAGCCATTGGAGTACTTGCAGTTGGGGGGTAAATTGATGAAATGAGGCCTGATCTTCTCCTTTTCCTCCCCACTGAGAAGGTGGGACTCATTGGAGTAAAGGACCGGAGACCAACGCTTTCCGCCCGCCGACCGACAACTGGCCACTTCCATGTCCAAAACCTCACCCACGGGACAGCACTTGCGGATGCAGGGGCGATTCCTCTTGCAAGATGGCTTGCACACCGTCGCCGACAACAGATTCTTTGTCAACCTGTTTTGACACACGTACGAAAGTTAATGTTTTTTTTTTATATTTCATCCTATTTTATTAATATGATGCCTCAAAGAATTTATTGACAGCTATTGTTTCTAAACTCTCCCGGAACTAGACTTATACAATTGGGCCAGTGCTGAAAATGGAAATAATTGCTTTTGTGGCATAGGAATTACAATTCTCGCCATAATCTATCCAACAAAGGGACTGACTCATTTTTTGCGCCAGTACTTTTACAAAACTTAATTCGATCTAGGCTTCTAGGCCCTATCATTAATCTACGTAAGTCAAAATCCAAAGGAAAATATTTATAAAATGTCCATTAAAATTTTGTTCATTTTAGAAGTGAAACGGGTAATTATTTTTTTTAGAAGTGAAACGGGTAATTATTTTTTTTAGAAGTGAAACGGGTAATTATATTTTTAAGAAGTGAAAAGGGACATTTTTTTGTGATGCTCATTTCTGATTCATGTCTTCTGCTTGTCCTTTGCTTGGCTCGCCCTTGACAGAACTTTGCCAAGAAGACTCAGCCCGTTTTGAGTTCTCGATCTTTCAATGCTCATAATATGTGCCTGGAAGTAGGGAATCTACAGAAATCAGCTTTGTTCTTAATTGCCTCAAAGCAATGAACAACAGTGGGTGGTAAGTAAGACCAGAAAATAGAGCACATCTTTACCAAGTTGAGGATTCGCGATTATAAATAATAATGTGCATAAGTGATGCCTATTTTCCTATTGTGCATGTAGGATTAAAACCATTGTTAAAAGAAGTAATCAAGGAGTAGGGACAGAGACACTCACGAAGAAACGCAGTATTCTTCCGGGTAGAAGTACTCGTTGTCAATGCGGAGGAGGCCTTCTTTGGTCAAGTAAGACTGCGTGATTCTTCTCAGGCCAGGCTCCTGGACTTCGTCCGTCTTCTTCGACGATGTCCTCGAACGCAATTCAGAAGTGACTTGAAGTTCGTGTTTACATGCTCTAAACTCATTTCGTAGTCTGGAAAAATAATGACATCAATGAAAACATATTTTGTAATTTCCAAACAAAAATGTTAAAATATCCAATAAAATTTTAATAACAAGCCCCCATTGACAGCCTTAAGAACAAAGATTACAAAATACTTTTAAATCTCCGAAATTTGTAGACATCATTTTATGACTTGTTTTCATCATGTACAAGATCCTAGTAATATGAAAAAAATTATTGATAGCCTCTTCTACAAGCAAACCACAAACATGACAGAAATTAAAAAAAAAAAAAAGATACAACGAGGAACCAGTGATGGATGCATAATACTGATAATAATAAAAAATTAAGCGCTTAATTAAAAAAAAAATACCTGCAAGTCACAAAATACTGCATCAAAATAAATTAATACGTAATAAAAAATAATATGAAAATTATTAATTCTGTGGCGCATCAAGCATCCACCGAGCAAGTACGTATTCATCCTGAAAATTATTTTGTTCTAGTTCCCCCCCCCAAAAAATAACGTAATCCTTTTTAAATCCAGCCCAAATAATATCATCCAATTTAGTTAATTTGCGGATTCGACGTTTAGCATGTCAAAATGAAGTAATATAGGTATAGATGTTCCCTATTAACAGATACACCGCAAGCGTGCGCAGAATGCCCCATACGCTTACAGAAGCAATAAGGTCTTGCATAAATGGTCATAGATTATAATAAGGTATGGCCATTTATAATCCTTTATGTAATGATTGTGCATTGTGCAGGAACGGTCAATGACACAAGTACAAAGCTGGAGGTTTGAAAATAATAAATTTTAAAGCGCCCAAAATCGACTAATTTCAGTGAGATGATATTAGAGAGGAGAGGACGAACCTAAAAGTAACATGTTCCAGTGAGTTGACTGCACTCATCGGCACAGTGAGCCTACTTCCAAGAGAGCTTCCAGGACATTTGTTAATGTTGACTAGGGAGGCTGTGAGAACGAGCCATGGGTAATACTCGGCAATAATGAGGACAGTGGTTACAATGTAGTAAAGTATCCCCATTCTAGACAAAAATATCCCTTCTCTTCTTTCTCAGTAATTACAATAAAGGAAACTTAATTGGGGCTGTGGAACCACTGGATTTGATGATGACAAGGAAACACTCCGGGTGCTTCCTCTCCGTGGATTTGGGAAGGTCACGGTCAAATTTTCTGTGTCACCAAGTCACTATGATCTTTGTCAAGACATACAAGCACACACACATGCAAAGTCGGATGGGAAAAAAAAATACTAATTCATTCGGAATTTTTTTTGTACCACTGCAACTTACTACGACACACAACAAGAGTATGAGACAATTTTTTTTTTTTTTGGAAGAACTCTTTTCCCACTCACACCTGGTTTACCTCATCGTCTCTGAGCAACTAAAGTGTGAATAGTAAAAAAAACAACTTGAATTTCAGATTTATCATCATCCCTTACTGACCATTCTTGGCGTGTAAGTGGTAACGATACCAGAAGAGAATCTTTATCGTCTCCCTATTTCTTCTCTCTCTCTCTCTCTCTCTCTCTCTCTTGTTCTGTCTCAGCCTCGTTTCCAACGTCAAAATACAGGATTAGCCTGTCGGCGGCAAAAATGCTCCTCCAACATGCACACTGGGAGTTTTGGTATAAAAAAGTTGGAAGCTACTGATGATAGCACAATATCAGAGACAAGAGGTGTGTATACACGTATACTTACTTGACATTATAACATAATATAATAACATTCCGCGGAAGATATTAAGAAGAAGGATGAGAAAAGAGGACTCTGAGGAGTCTTCTGCCACAAGATAATCTGTACCACTGAGGCAGACACGAATAATTGAAGCGTAGGTTGCAATTCCGTTACCGATGACCAAGTTCAGGGTAAGTAATCAGAGGCAAGGGGGAAAAAAGTCTGTATATAATAATATGTATACTATAAGTCACACAAGACTGATAGATATCTTAACAATGGGCTTCCTCACCTTTCCTTCATGGCATAACAATGGCTTTTCCCTACTCGCTCATTCCTCGTTTTTTTTTTCCATTAAATATTTTATATTCAGTTTTTACGTAATCTTCCCTGCCACACAGGTGCATGAGTTGTAAAACAAGTCGTACATGTGAGGATGTGCATGCGGGTATAGTTTGGTATAGTTTGGTCTCAGTATAGGATCCCTTTCATAAATGACGGCATAATATAGTACCATGGGTTTGGATGGGAAACTCTAAAGAGCAGGTGTCATAAGGAGGGGGCAATGATTAAAATGTGTATAATATTACCAATAAACACTGTAGGAGTTATAGCTCTCCGAGTCAAATAGTACGGTAGTTTATATTTCTGTATCATGACTTTTTGTTCAATGAAATTCCTCTCAGCTCATTATAATGCATCCATCCCTTGCTTGCTGCCTTTATTTTCATCCGGTGTGATTGACTCTGCTTATTTCATTATTACGGTAAAAATCTTTTGGTATTTTGGTAGGCTTGCAAAAAGGTGAGTATCTTTCATTTCTTGCCAATTCTTCTCAATTGACTAGTTTCTTTTTTCCTATGTCTAATTATGCCTGCAATAGTGTGTGTAATTTTGTTTCTGGTGGGGATGAGATAGAGTAGCTTTTTCCTCTCACGATTCCCTGTACATATCATGATCATAAGGGTATTCTGCCCATTTTGACTTGGCAAATATTTGGAATATTTGGTGGAACATATGTATTTTTCTAAAAAGGAATGAAAGCAGGAACTTTTTATTTATCCTCAAGCATTAACCTTTTATTTATCATTCCTAATTGCATCATTGCATGTATCTTCTACTGTGTAATTTATCAGAATGAATGAAATGATCTCATCTCATGCTTTAGCTTTACTATCGAGCTGATTTTCAATTTCATTTATTTTTCTTTGAAATTCATACATTTTATATTATTTATGGTTTTAAAATCCTGATTAATATATGCATGTTAGCTTCAATAGAGGCAATTTTTGTTTTTTTAACCGAACGTTGGAACGTTTAATCCAGCATATGATTTAAGTAGCAGTGTAAAAAGTGCATTGATTTATTTGCATACGTAAAATGGGAGGGATTGGATGATGTCTCATTATGAAAAGAATTGACCCCAAGAGAACATGCCATAGGTTGGATTAGTCAGTTTTACCCTGTTTCGTGCTCCTAATTATTGCTTGCCCATTTAATTTCCTACCATCACCCGTCTTGACATATTGCCCTCATGATTTTGTCGTAACTGGTCCGTCGCATACGAAGGTAGTGTTACTTGTACTCAAAAGGTTTTTTTTTTTATTGCCCATGTATACCTGAGGTGGTGCGGAAATAGCACGTGGCTTTTTGTATAAAATTGTAGAAGTAAAAAGAAATGGGTTGAATGGATTTGATTACGTCTTTTGTCTTTTACCTCATCATCATCACACAAAAGTGGAGATGTATAGGGGTCCTTTGAACTAATCAAATATAGTTTCGGACGCTGGCGAGACTTTTTTTTTTTGTGAGATTGTCAGAGAAGAAGAGCTTCAAATGATGTGGAATAAAGGTGGACTTGTCCACTGTAACGACATAGTCATACTTCTTTCTATATCACTGTCCAATGTACGGGATTATGTACAGTATGTAGTTAAATAGTAATGTACCGAATGTAGTCCGGCGGGGGAAAGGGCTCGACGATTGGCAAGAGGCAGAGGATTAACAGTAAAAACTTGTTTCCTATTCGTTTTTTTTTTATTCTCAAAAGCTCAAGTTTGACCACTCTTTGAATAAATAGAAAAATATTATGTCCGTGTTATTATGTGTGAAAGACCCACATCTCAGTCACCCTCTGACTGAGGGCCTCTGTACAACGTAGTTCTGCTCTGTCCTAACGTAATCCTTTGAGACGAAACAAGCTTTTACATTTCACACGGCATTTATTTTAAATCCTTTCTTTTACAACTGTTGAACTTTACCATAGCCGAAATGTCACAGGTGTCAAAGATTATTAATAATGGACAGTATAAGAGCATGCATGATATAGACAAATACAAATAGATAATGTACATAAGTATGAGTTTGTATACATACTATTATTTATAGATGCTTCCCGGAAAATGTACTCACAATGAACACTCAGATATTGTTGTACATATTGCTTTTAAGCCGTTTTCTTGGTCTGACATATCAAAAAATACTCAATCTCTTTCTCTGTAAATATATATTTGTACATACTTGAAAATCATATGAATGAGCATACGTACAGTATAATCAAGAAGGAGTAATAAATAGTAATAACTAATTAATAACGATATTATAATTTTCCAGGACATTTACCAAAATAAAATGTAAGTGGTAAAAATGGAGGTTGAGAAAACAGACATTGCTTGTATGAGTCATAAATAAATACGTGTACACTTATCATATGCTCTGCCTTATGAGACGTTGTTTCAATATATTCACGTGTTAAAACGTATAAAACTCCGGGCAAATAAAATCAGCGAGATGCACATTTTGGTCGGGGGAAAACTTGCACAAAAACATAAGTCGTAGTATTATTATTCCGAGCATCCATAAAATGTGTGACCGCAGTGAACATACTTACATTAATCTGCCTCTTTCTTAACCAAGTTTCTAACCAATTATAAGGAACGGAAGCCAGAATAAACTGGAAGTAACAATGAAGTGCGAAGCGAAGAGAGAACCCGACTTCAGAGAAGGCACAAAATGGACCTGAGAAATATTATGTGGTGAAAAAATAGGTAATTATTTGACTATGTTAATATTTCTAATTATTTATTTGATTTTCGTCTTCAGCTCTTCCGATGAATCCGGAGGAGGTGGACCCAAAACTTGATTCTCCGATGACGGACATTTCAGTCGCCCCAAGTCGGTGGAGCTGATTCTGAGGGCCGTACTTTCCCCGCTCGGATGAACTCCCTTCGTACTCGACCGTCTCGAGGGCTCAAACATGTTGCGGAAAAAGTTCCGCAATTTGCTGCAAAACCATTAAATACACGTAATTATTTACCTGGAAAATTCTCTTTGGAAGCAGAAACTTCCAATTGGCTTGCACTTAATTACGTGGGTGAAAGGTGAGAGGCTAAATAATTACTAGCACGGTTGTTTCTCTCCTTTCTTCTTCGCCCTGTCTTTGGCCTCTCCTTCCGCCACCCGTCGCTGAAGGGAAGTGCGGAGGCGAAGGAACTCTTCCCGATTATACTCCGGATCTTCTTCCGAGTCCGTGTTAATCGGCTTCGTTGCTGGTGGAGGCAATGCTTTTTTAGCACTCCATTCATCGTTCACCGGAAATGGAATGTACTTGTACTCCTTGTGACCTTCTTCATTCATAATGTTGATGCTGGCAGTGATTGGGTCGTTGAGACAAGATTTGCATCAACGCACATGGGATTATATAAAATAATTTATTTCATCTTCCGTCCGCTTCAAAAAGGAATGTCAAACAAACCTCGTGCGATTCGGGTGGGCACAAATTCCAAGTAGTAAGTTACGTCCAGTTTGGTCGGGGTTTGAGTGGGGAAAATGCCTGGGATTTGTCTCCAGGAACAATAACAAAGGACCCCATGGCACGAGTTCACACTAAAGGTAAAGGTCGTTGTCTCCGTCATGTTCCTTGTCATTGATCATGCTTGGCCACCGTGGAAATCACATTAATTACAGCCTCCCATCTACCGTATACACATACGGGGAAACATGACAAGCAAAGTGATTGCGAGAAACAGAGCAATTATGCATTTTGTCACTGGTCACTTCACTGGTAACTGTTGTAAGTTGTAATTACAATTGTATACATATGTATGAGTACCATTCCGAGGTCCGGTGTTCTCAAAAGGTTTAAAACCTTGCCATGACCACAGGTCTGAAATAAATGTATTGACATATTTTAAAATGTATGCTAAATGAAAGATACGATTGTTGGGCGTGCCTAAGGCCTTGGGGCACATGAGATCCCCGTCCCTGATCTTGACATGAGTTCAAGGAACATTTTGCAAGGAAAATTCTGTCCTCAGAATGCTGCTTTCGCAAAATCGTATATTCTGTGCGGACGCGGACGGCGCCTATCTCGAAGGTACTGATTAGTTTACAAGTTACACACACAGTGTGTTTACATCGTATATCGTATTATTCATAATTTTATTACAGTACGGTGAATGATTGTTATTGATAGTATTTACATTTACGTATTTAGTGACTTCTCCGTTCCCAGCTTCCCACTTAGAGCGGATGCGGATAAAAATGTCTAAAAATTATTATATATATATAATAAATAAGAGTACGGTACACTTGCCGCAAGTCCGCAAGGCGCGACTCGAGCCTTGTAAGTTGGCTTTTCATAGTTTCAGACAAAGTTATTTTTAACGTATTAATCTGAATAAATCTTGCTTTTGCAAAGCCGCAATATTGCAAGTTAAAAAATATTATACTTTAAAAGTATACTTCATCCTCGATGTACATAATATAATATGTATATTATATATCTATATTACTTACCATTAATAGTCCGACTGTAAGTCGCTAGTCGCTATCGCTACCTCGCTAGGATTACGATAGTAGCAAGTAGCAAACCTGATTAATGCATAAAGTATGGTTGTAATTTGTAATGTAATTGTTGGCACATTATTTATTCGTACTGTCCAATTTCGTAGGTGGGTAAAATAATTTACTAAAATTTTACTAAAATTCTATTGAAGCATCGCCGACGCCGAGTATCGATGTCGGGGTCGATTCATGACGATTTTTAGAATAGTTAGTGTTGTTAGTAGTTAGTACTAGTACTGTTAGTACGTTATTAGTCTTAGTAGCGAGCGAGCTATTAGTTATCCCATAATATCTCATCCCATAATCCCATCCTATTTCTCCGAATTCTCCCTAAAATAGGGTCAAGTTTCAATTTCAAGATATTTAACAATTTAACATTGGCATCGAGAGTTCCCTTTCAACCAAGTGCTGGTGTTTGGGGCTAATAATGCTGATAGGGGAGTTAAAAAACTAACATTTCTGTCTCTCCTCCCTATGTCCTATAAATCCTACGTGTAAGGTGTAAGTCTAAGTCTAATCCCTTTCTCCCTCTCTCTTCGCAAAGGAATGTCCCAGCGTTACGGACGTTATCGGGTTATCAGCACATGTTCTGATATTGTATAGGTACACAATAACAAAATAGTCCACAAGGAGCATTAATCAGAACAAGAAGTTTCAATATGAATGCCTTTCCAATTGAGTACGTCCGGAATGGCAGGACGCGCCCCATGATATTTCCTTGCTTACTTGTATTCTTGGTCCTGATTTTAGGGCTCCAACTACAAGGTAAAGCTATCGTTTTATTAGTAATTAACATGTTCATACTTTCTTTCTCTATAAATGTATCAGAGAATTATGAATGGATTTCTGTTCTAAAAATGAAGAAAAGCGAACGTCCCTCACAATTATGAAATCCCTCAAAATCACGAGGAATACCTAACTTTTGTAGTTCCACTCTTCCGCTTACCAACTTTGGTATTATCTGGTTGTAGTGTAATAGTACAAATAATTACGAAATTACAAATACATAAAAAAGTCCAGTGCGTAAAGGATTTTTTTTTTTTGACATTTGGACACATATTCGATATTCGCAAAGCAAAGGTCGGAAAGTTGAGCTCGTACGCAATTGAATTTTTTTTTTTAAACAATTCTTTCCGGATTGTAGACGATGTCATTTTAAACTCAACTCGGATCGGTGTGCTGGGATCTGTGCAGGCTCGGCTCCAACTCCAAGATGTTCAATAATGAGTGTTTTAGCACAATCGGTGTGCTGCTATGAACGTACCAGAAAAAATTCCTAAAGTAAAACATTCCTAGACCTATTGGCTGGTTTGGTAAAGGGGAAGTCTGCAATGGGCCTACCGATACCGATAGCTTGAGAGGCTCTCCATTATCTATACAAATAATTATTTTATGATGAATATATTAAATAAATAATAAATCACTAATAATTTATTAGAACGAGTGGTGTGAGTGGTTGATAATACTGGCTTAGTTCGTAGTTTAAGTCAATGCCACCAGAGAAAGCGAAAAAATAAATTCGCAATCCAATCCGTTCTTTCGGAGCAATACAAATGTTTAGGGTGAAGATAAAGTAAAAGCAGTGTGGCCGCGTCTAGGTGACGTCTTGTGTCTAAATAAAGGAAATATATATTTTTTGTCTTTTCAGTTAATGGCATTAAATGCTACCACTGTTCATGGCTTATGTTGTGGAATAAAACCCTGAATGACTATGAAGAGTTCGACGTGCCCGCAGGCTCACGTTGCAATACAAACAACATCAATCCGAGCTGCGTGGAAGAAAATGATACGAAGTTACCAGCCGATCCCACTAAACCCGACCAAAATATCTCCGAAACAGCTTGCACTGTTATGTATGTTTATCGCAACAGTAGCGTTGGTACTGGAGACCATGATTTCGAACTTCATCGTATTCCCGTGTTTGAACCGTTTGTACCCATTTGTGACTTCCAAAAGCCTCCAATCGTGCAGCTTAATAATTCTGGTCACGGAATAGACGTTTACATATTGTATGGTTGCGCTTGTACTACGTCACTCTGTGCCGACCGCGTTTGGACGGAATGGAAAGGCCTATCCAGGAAGAAAAGTGGTAACACGTGTGTGCATGCACAGTACAAACACGTGGGCTGGATTTTTCCCACCTTCGTATTCTTTGTGAACCTTTCAAGCTATAGAACGTAATGAGACAGCGTCAAACTAACAAAGTAACCAAGTCAAAAGTGGGGCAGGTCGTTTGAAAAATTAAGTTAACTAGCATCAAAATTCAATTTGTTATACACACATCTATGCCTCTTGTGTACGTAGGGCTTCAAATTCCATTAAGTAAAATTATTTCTCCTTAAATTGTTTCGTGGAATGCTTTGATTGCTTTGCGTATAGCGTATACCATAAAAATGGGTATTAAAATCAGACTAGGCATTTACGGGTGTATTTATTTAATGAATTGGTTTGGAGTTCGAGTCTTACGCAGTACTATCCTATATAAGTCGATGGTCCAATTGAAAACCTCGAGCACTCATGCCTGAGTACTTCGGTCCAACGGGGTTAATCGACATTTCATTCATTCAATCCGTTGATGGTCCATTATTTGTATGGTGGAATCAGTGCATTTTTTTGGGGAAATATATTATGAAAATATGATCACTGATCACATTACCCGTGATGGGAGATGCGTAATATATACATTCAATTTTACACAAGGAAAATGGAGTCTGGATATACATATTATATTTTAGGTCTTTAATAAAAAAAAAAAAGGGGATATGCCATCAGCTGCAAGACGATTCCAATTCAGAAATAATGAGTGGTCGACGGGAATCGGGAATACACCCAAAATTGTTGTGACTGCTCCATGTATGTATTTACATTTAATTTACAATAACTTCCAGATCATACACACTTACAAGATATAAGGTATGAGTATGATTATAGGCATTTCATGGCATTGCGTTTTTTTTTATCTCATCCCACGCATGAATAGGAACACTTTACCTATTGCACTTTATTTTGACACCATGACCAAAAAGGGTTGGCTGATGGGAGAGAATGAAAAAATCCGTCCAGCAACAGTTATTGTTGTTTTGCCTACAGAGGAAGAAGCCCAGATTGTAGCAGAGCAAAATTAAAAATTTTAAGGGAGAAAAATTCAAAATGTGGCTCCACCTACTTGTTGCCTTCATTCTATTATTTGTGCTAGCCAAACTCTTCGTTTACATTTCAGGCAACAATGAGTACCGGACAAAACAGACGGAGAATGCCGGTGGCAATGTTATCAGAGCGTTATAGCTTCCTCGACATTTTCACCGGACGCGGACGTCAGAAGTTCTACAAAAGGGATCTTTTCTACTACAACCGCGCTGTCTTACACATCCCCAGGGTGAAGCCCACTTCTACAAGATGGGGATTTATTTTAATTAATTAAAAGGAAGCAATTGATTTTACCCAAACCGACAAAATGGTTGTTTTTTCTTCCCTAAAACATTAAGGCAAGAGGTGGACGCCTCGACGGTGGACGATATATTATTCATAATGATAATGATAACTGATAACACTAGATGAGCTACATTTTTGTTGAGTCTTGAGTTTGAGTCCATGTCCGTTGAGTGCGACCAAATTGCCTTCTCGAAATGGCCGAAGCGGAAGTGTGTAAGCTCTAAGCTGGTCGCGCTCTCGACCATGTTAAATTCATACTTACATATAATATACATATAATATGCATGTGTTCATAATTATAATTATGAATGAATATGAATGTATTAAACTCTCACTTTGTATGTCTATCTTCTATACTATATACTATCCAGCTCGCTTTTGCAATTTAAAAATGCGTTTTGCAATTTGCAATGAATTGCCAAGTTATAGTCCCTCCCAGTCACCTACAACTCCAATCCAATTGTGCAATATACAATGTATGTATACTATACATATGTATTTTCGAAAATTTTGAAATGAATAAAAAACTAAATTAAACCAGAAAAATACATAATAGCAACAAATAATGAGTGTATACAATTATGTACATACATAATACAGACACAATACACATAATATTATTGTTATTGTGCACCATTGCAATTTAAAAAATAGAATATTAAAACTTCTTCCTCTTGTCCCCTGGACGCCCTTTGACACGACACTGAACTTGACGAGTTGACCTCGATTTGGTACTTTGACCTCCGCAGGGACAAGCTTCTTTAAAAGGACAAGTTGGTCTATGCTTATGAAAATATGCTGTGGTTCAGGGCGAACGGCGGGTAATTTCAAATTTGTAATTCGTGCACTTCAACTTCAAGTGATGTCATTTTGACAATTTTTAGATGTGCTGATGTGCATAATATAGGCATTTAATGATTAATTTTTAATTTATTACTGAACAGTTTCACACCGTACTTGTAGTGTAGTAGTTGCAAAGCAATTGCAATTTCAAAAACGTTTCAAATTCCACATAATTTTGAATTATTGGCGAGAATAACAGTAATATCATATTCGTGGCCGCTGCGGTACGGTACGCAGGATTATTTAAACGCACGGATTTAATCTAAATCCAATCATTTTTATTTTCTCCTTTTCACACAAGGGAACACTTTGTTTTTATTTGCAGCACACTTATATCCTCTCGTCTCATCTTAACGAGGTTAATTCGTAGGAGTAGCAGTCCGGATTAAATTATTTGTCCACAAGTGAGTGTTTTTATATTTTCTGACGAGCATTCTGAGTGCTTTGATTCTATTGACTTTAGATCTAATTATTATTAAATCACATGAATGATGCTAAGATTGCTTGGTGCTTTTTCAGCTTGCTAGTGAACCAAGGAAAGGAATAATTCAATGCCGGATCACCTTGCAGGAAGTTCCCACAGGGGAGAAAAGGGTGGTAGAAAGGGAAAGAAAAATAAGGCTCATACTTCCAAATCACTGACCACAAGTCAGTCGCATGGGAGTTCTCATGCCAAAGGAAAGCATCCGAAACACAAATCCAAGAGCTTAACGACCCGCAGGAGGTCAGATTCTGCTTCCCGGAAAGAAAATGTGGAAGACCGAAAGCGCGAGTTAAAAAATGTAAGGTTAAAATTATGTATGTATCTCGTCGTTTAAAAGGTGCTGACCAACTCACACTTGAGCTTAACAGCAAAACTGACCTGATGTTTTTTCCGAATATCAATACTGACAGATAGTTTATATGCAGCGACGTAGGTCAGGTTTGATATTAAGGGGAAAACCCGCTTATCAGTTTTGCCGAAATTAAACGACGGTATTTATTGGATGTTTAATGTGGAATTATGTTTTATGCTTGAGGTTTGTTTTTGATTAATTGACTCAAAAACATAAAAACATTAAAAAAATTGTATCGTGGTTTGAAAGTGGGGTAGAGTCCGTAGAGTGCAAAACACATACAAAAATAATACGCACATAATCCACATACAAACTTCGGAAACATTGGGGGGGGGGGAGAGGAGACGCGGGGGGGGGGGGGATTTACGTACGAGGAAAAGAGGATCGTGAAAGTTCAAATCATGAAACAACAATCAGATTAGAGGGATACTTGCGACAGAATGTTTCGACGCAGTTGATCACCCAGGTAATACTATGTAGCACTAACTGAAAGTGGTAAGGACCATGAGAGCAAACCAGACCAGTCTTTGTACGTGGATTGAGTACTCCAGCGAGCGAGAGACAGAGAAAAGGTGGGAGTCAAAGAGAAAACGGGTAAGAGAGGAAGAACAAGAACGAGAAAAAGCGGACAAGAACAAGGGCGAGGGGAAAGAAAAAGTCAGAAGTGTATATCAGAGTCAATTAGGTCAATAGATCCAGGTTGATAGCACACGTGACGGGTAGCAAATATCGTCACGGATGGTCCAGATAAGTTTGATTACTTAACTGGTTGCTCCTGGCCCATTTTGGTTTTTGTTGCATACCATTTTCTAGTCCGCAGGAACACATATCTGTATATTAGTAAAACGTAAAGTCTATCATGCACATTAGCAATTTTGTTTGTTATTATTGCTGCAGAGACCAGAAATTTTCCTCACTCCAGATCGTAAAGCCTCCATAACCCTTGTGCTTTCTCAGCTGGTGGGAAAAACATACGGTGAAGAGAAAAATGTTAATAAAACAGCTGGGAAAGATTTCCAGCAAAAATATTCGAAGAATTTGGCTGCAAACGCCGCAGCCTCTTCCAAGAATCGTGGTTCCATTACTGATACACTGGCCGAGTTGTACTCCGATAGTCCGGATCCAAACCTTGACAAGAAACTTGTTGCAGATCGAAATCGGAAAGAAAATGAAATTAGGTACAAACATATGCAACAGTACAGAAGAACTCTTCCTGCCTGTGAATGTCAACTGGATATCGTAGACATAATTAACAAAAATCAGGTACAGATAGTTTGATTTCGCACATCTTTAAAATCCGGTGGGGATTTTTGCTTGTAAAAAATAGTAAACTTGGTAAACTACATCCAACTTTCTAGGTAGTAGTTATATCTGGTGAAACTGGCTCAGGTAAAACTACCCAAGTATGCCAATATGTTTTGGATGACGCTATCAACCAAGGAAAAGGGTCAATGTGTAAAATACTCTGCACTCAACCTCGCCGAATTAGCGCTATATCAGTTGCTGAAAGGGTCGCTGAAGAAAGAGGTGAAAGTTTAGGACTTTCCGTGGGATACTCAATTCGTCTAGAAGCTCGCCTTCCGTCCCGTCCAGCGGGAACAATTACTTTTGTGACGACGGGAGTTATTTTTCAATATCTGAAGGATGACCCTGATCTCTCTCGTGCTTCAATGGTCATTGTGGATGAGGTATTGTTATTATTTGAAATATGATTGAGATTTGTTGTTGTTAGTTTGAACGTATTTCAACCTCAGTACCAGCTGTGGACAAAATGCTCTTTGCCTGATGAATAATAAAAGGTGTTAATGATTTCGTCTATTTTGCAGGTGCACGAAAGGGATATTCTTACAGATTTTCTACTTGCTATTCTAAGAGATTTAGTATCACGCCGATCAGACTTAAAAGTTGTTCTTATGTCAGCAACTTTAAACTCGAAAAAGTTCAGTCAGTACTTTAATAGGTGTCCCATTTTCACTATTCCTGGTCTAACGTATCCTGTAACGGAGTATTACCTTGAGGATGTCCTTAACAAAACGAAATTTAACTATCCACCTTCTAAAAATCGAGTTCAATTTACTGGCATGAAAGGAAATCAGCGAATAAATAAGCATGTGCAAGAATTCGAGAAGTTCATTCATCCCTTTGTACGAAAGCTGGAGCAAGCTAAGACATATCCCCGGGATGTGACTCGACAATTAATGAAACCAGAAACTGAGGACTTAAACCTGGATTTAATACAGGCTCTCATAGAACACATTTGCCAGGAAGACAACAAGGACAACGGTGCGATTCTGGTGTTTATGCCTGGTTGGGATTCTATCTCCAGTTTGGTAAAACAGCTTCAAAACTGTGGCAAGTTTAACTACAGCAAATACCTCATCATCCCTCTGCATTCTTTAGTTCCAACGGTTAATCAGCGGGAAATATTCAATAAGCCTCCAATGGGAAAAAGAAAAATTATTATTTCGACCAATATAGCGGAAACATCAATCACTATAGACGACGTGGTTCACGTGATAAACACGGGGAAGATCAAAATAAATAACTTTGATGTAAAAAAGAATATGGAGACTTTAGATGTGGAATGGACTAGCTTAGCAAATTCTAAACAAAGAAAAGGACGAGCTGGTAGGATCAAAGAAGGTTATTGCTACCACCTATACACTCGCGCCCGAGAGGCAGAGCTGGAAGAATATAAGAAGCCGGAAATTTTGCGAAAACGTTTGGAAGAAGTTATTTTACAAATTAAAATGTTGAAGTTGGGAAGTGCTGTCACATTTTTAAATAAAGTTCTGGACAAACCAGCTGAAGATGCCGTGGATTTGGGTCTTGAGCGGCTCATTAATTTACACGCTCTGGACACAGATGAAAATCTCACGCCCCTGGGATTCCACTTAGCGCATTTGCCCATGGATCCTCAAACTGGGAAAATGATCTTATTCGGTGCAATTTTTTCTTGCGTGGATCCGATCTTCTCTATTGCAGCCAGTCTCACCTTTAAAGATGCATTTTACATCCCGGTCGGCATGGAAAAGAGGGTCGATCAAGTTCGAAAAGAATTGAGCGGAGGGACGAAATCGGATCACATGGTCACCGTTCGAGCCATTGAAGGTTATGAACGTGCCAAGATGCACAATTCCGAGCGAGACTATTGCTATCAACATTTTATGTCCCAGTCAAATTTGACCATGTTGGTTAACATGAAAGGACATTTTGCATCCTACCTATACCGCATGAAATTTTTGCCCAGTACTAACTACAAGGATGATGATTGCAATAAAAATTCAAAGAATGCCGGAATTATTACGGCAATCGCAGCAGCTGGCCTGTATCCTAACCTCGCGCAAATAAAGATGAAGGGAAAGAAGCACGCGTATCCTGTTGTTTACACCGATGAAGATGGATTGGTTCATCTTCACCCGAAAAGCGTGAATTCCAGAGAATTATCCTTTGAGAGTCCATTCCTCGTTTACCATACGAAGCTTAAATCAAGCCTCATCTTTCTCCACGACACCACAATGGTTAACCCATTCCCTTTACTATTCTTTGGAGGTGTGCTCCAGTGGGCAAAAGAAAAAGAATACGGAGGAACCGTCGTCATTGATAACGGGCGCATTCGCTTTGGTTGCAGGGAACGCCAAGTATTTGACATTGTTGATGTAAGTTTCCACGTAATAATTGAACACAAAACTTATATCCTTTTTGCTACAGTAATTCTCTTTTGTACAGTCCTTGCGGAAAGAGTTGGACAAATTTCTGAGCTATAAAATCAGCAACCCTGGGCCAACCAACTGGGCTGAACTGTCTAAAGAAGGCGCTTTGCTGAGGTAATATGCACAATATTAGCAATGCAAACTAAGCGTTTATTCTGCTGAGTTTTATTTGCGTTAGCAAACAATGAGCGTAGCTGTTTTCTGTGTATTCAATGTATTTGTTTTTATTTAGGGCGATTATTCAGTTGATTACGTCAGAATACAAATTGCTTATGAACACCGAAGAAGATGAGGACGAGGACAGTCTGACTGCTACGTCTGATGAGGAAGATTAATTGTTTTTGGTTATATTTCTTATTAAATACGTCTCTACATATAGCTAACAAAACAAATCGTTTGGAAATATCATTAAATCATTTTATTTCAAAAACATTCTGTTGGAACTTGTGACAGGTGTTTTTACAGTGTAATTTGCACTGTGTTATTGCTAGTCAGTCCATTAATAATAATTTTGTTTCTGTCATTACAACTTTATACTATTATAGTATTAAATGTTCATTTTGCGTACGCTCTATAACAATCCTTAGAACCCAGTACTAAATCGTCATAAAGCCTGATTTATGACGTTTAGCTCTGGTGAACTGAGAAATAACGTGTATTTATCAATGTCTATCAATATATTCAAGACCATGACATTAGCACTTAACTGATTAGTTAGTCACCTACTCTTGCATTGATATCATCGATGCATGTACATGTATAAATCAATCATCTCAAATGTTCAGGCATAGCTTTTCCTTATACGTGCTGCAGAAGCTGAGATGACGTGAAATGCTGTTTACAAATGATCTATGTATTATTATTCTATTAACTCTGGGCGCCTTGTAAACACGAGGTATTTCTATTTCTTTGTGATAGTAACAGGCCAGCGAACGAGCAAAAATCGAGTCAAGAAACGTCAATGAGTCTCATTTTAAATTAAACATGAACTCGTTTAATTTTAATTTAACAAAAAAACTAAACTAGCTCATCTGAAACAAGAATTAACGGTTATACTAAGTTTTGAGTTCACGTCTGTGTAAAAAAAAGAGGTGGAAATGTTCTTAGCGAATACATAATAAATAATAATCATTACACGTACATATTATACATGTACGTTGACAGTTAGTACAGGAATTGGATTGCAATCTAACACGTCTAACAGTTTCACCTTTAATGTGTCAGAGTCAAAACAAAAGATAAAATATTCAAAAAGAAGTATTTTCCTTTCGTGCCTTTCGTGCTATCAAACCTAGCGTCGCCTCGATGGCCCAGGTTCGTTATCCAGTCGGATTCTCTTCCTACTGCCAGTCCCTCTTGCTTGTTCCTCCGGGTCGTCAATGTCTGGCAGGGTGTTGCTTGCAATATCGCGGTCGTTTCCTCGTGGGGGGTATAATCTTGGAGAAAGATAATAATAATAATGAATACATCATTTAAATTAATACTTTTAATTAATGGAAAAAACTGCTGCAGTTAAATTGAATTTTTACCGTAAAAGTAAGGCCTCAGAAGGTGGGGGGACACTTGTCAAATCCAGGGGAGTGAAGAAAAAGAACTGATTATTTGGAAACGTTCTAGCATGGTTCCGTAAAGCTTCTTGACTGACAGTTCGATTTTGGGCATCCATAAACACATCGAATTCATCCAGCATGTAAAAAGGTGACTTCATGGCTTGCCACATTGCAATGATGAAACAAATTGTGGAAAAAGATCTTTCGCCTCCAGACAGACCAGCAGCATACTCGACCATTTTACGACTATTACAAGATACAAATATACATATGAACGTTAAGGCTGACCTTCAGGCTTGTAGGTATGCATAAGTACAGTAACTTAAACCACTAACCTATATTTCTGCCTGTCCTCATCTTCGTAATCTGTGATTTTATCCAATGATTCTTTGTCAGGACAGATCACGTAAAACAGTTCTTTATTGTTGTGATCTATGGATATTTTGCCCTGCATTTGTAAATCATAGCAATTAATTCAACAATTAAAATCAAATCCTGTAATACTTTGTTACAACATTTACTTTGTGTCAAATACAGTTACTTACGAAATACTTCCTGGCCTTTGCAACTTCTTCATAGCATTTGGTAAGTGCCTGTGTAATGCGATCCCTCGCTATCAAATAGTGTAGATTGACATTCTTGAAGTACACCATTACTTTCTGCAGTAAACAAAACATGAACAATATAAAGCACCCAACTGACACGCATACGCTATCTATTATTTGCGATTTGTGCGTAAGTAAAGTACTAGGATAATAAGTTAAGCATTACGACTATATATATATGTACTTGAACGTACTTGAAACATTTTAGAAACCATCCGCATGTCATGGCTGTATTTTTTGTAGCGTTTTTTCACTGCCTCGTATCTCTCTCTGATGTTTTCATGCCTCTGTGCAAACTGCTGCAAATGCTCCATACGTGCCTTAACCTCGTCGTGTTCTCGCTTAATATCAGCTGAACCTCTAAATGGAAAATAAAATCAATGTGAACAACTTGAATGCAAAATTCACGTCAAAAGTAGGCAAGTTTCTTAATTTAACCTGGTAACCGGAACTCTTTCGCCAACTTGGGAAGCTACTGCTGTTACTTCTTGAATTTTCGCTATTGCTAATTCTATTCGGCGCTTGCACGCATTTAGATCTTCTGAAGTTTTTTCATAGGCACGTTTAAAGCGATCGGCGAACTGCACAACAGAAAGTAAGCAGATTAAATATAATTACAATATTACAAACCATATAATTAGGTTAATTACTATCACATCCACACACTATTTTTTACACTTACTTGTTGTGCTTGTTCCACTCTTTCTCGCACACTATCTTTTAATTGCGCGAAATGTTGCAGCTTCTTTTGAATGCCGTGGATTTCGCGTTCTATTTCTTTTTTCTCCGCTTGCTTAGTTTCAATATTATGCAAAGTTTCAGTCAGCTTGATTTTGTACTCCTCAGCTTTTTTCTCCAGTTCTTCGATCTCCACCTTCACTTCCTCCAATTCTTCTTTCTGTTGGTAATATTTACGTCCAAACAAAATAAACAACCACACAAACACCAATTTCAACTGGAAGAATATATTATAAAAATATTTGTCTTACAACTGATGCAAGATCAGCAGCCCGATCCGGAGGTTCTCGCACGGAAGTATACTTCTGCTTCAATACACTTAATTCAATTTTTTTTTCACGTCGCACCTGGTCACACTCTCTTTCTTGTCGGGTTAACCTTTTCTCTTCCTTAATAACCGCTGGATCCACAACAAAATTCTGCATTTCATCGGTCATAGTAGCCAGTTCAAGTTCGAGATTCCTACGAAGCAAAGCAAAAATTACAACCCATTCGTGTTAGACATTATCAAATTCTTTAATTCTTATTGTTATTCAGCCAACCTTATTTGAGCCTTCCGGTCAGTTCTTACGATGTTTCCGAAATTCCTCAATTGCATTGCGTCTACACGCAGGAATGGATCTGGTGTAATTTTATAGTAGTCGAAGGTGTATCCTAATCTGCAAAATTTTGGGACCCTGCGCAAAACACCGTTTATGTGATACATATAATGTACAAGATGTAATGTAATATGTATATATTTATCTCCGGGTTCATCAGGAAATAATCATTCAACCGAATAAAAACACAAAATTAAGTTACTTTTCTTTGTGCGCAAGAATAGTGAGCGCTTCTGGGGGATTTTTAAACAACAGAATTCTTTCTACTTCCTGTACGTCTAGGAGAGCATTCCTAATGATATGGTCATCCCCCTCAAATACGAGCTGATCCAAAACCGTAGGAAACGGTAAGTCGCGAGAACAATTAGTTCTGGAGTAATCGTATGACTGCGATTTACACAAACAATTAATATATGTTTGCTTAGACAGTGGCCATGAACAGGTAGATAGAGGAAATTCTAATTAACTAATTACCGTGTGGTACTTGATGATATGTATACTGGGGATTCTTCCGCGAAAACTCTTGCCATAAATTTGGTCCATCATTGATGTTATCAAATTCGCATCTTTGCCATCATTTACAACGAAATCATATAGCACGTTTCTCAGCACATACTGAACAATCTTCACGTATTTTTCGTCTTTCACAGTAAAACATGCCCCTATGGGTCCTCGAGGTGGTTTTGTAAACCTTTTTTCATTCGCCTTTATCCTATCAACCAAGGTTTGCAATTGTCTTGAGTTTTCAAAAGCGGCCAAATTTGATGAAGAGGACTGCAAATTTTGTAGTTGTCGCTGCCGGATTTCTGCATTTAAATCATCCCGTAATTATGTATTTTACTAATCACAATTGAAAATTATATGACGTTTTTCGTTACAACGTACCACCAGGTAACTCTATTATCTTGAACTAAAGTTCTGTGAGAACTTACCTATTTGTTGTCTAACGTTTTCCCGCTTAGAGTTCATGCTCTCAATTTGATTACGAAGGGTTTCCCTTTCGTCGTAATATTTGTTCCTCTGTTCATCGATACTTGCGACTACCTTCTCCTGTGCCTCAATCTCTAACCTCAAGCGATCCTTTTCCGCTTGTAATTTACTCAGCAAGACTTCTCGGTCTTGCTTTACTTTCTCTTCTGTTGTTTGGACTTTTCTTTCCAAAGTGGCTAATTTATGACGTTTTTTCGGAAGCTCCGTCTGGCTATCTTTCACTTTCATATTAGCGTGAACCTTAGCAGCCATGAATTCGTTAATTTCCTTCTGAGTCGCGTCCCGCTTTCTGTCAGAATCTTGTTTCAAATGTCTCTGCTCCAGAATTTCCGCTTGAGAGGGACTAAAGGCAAAAAATAACGGTAACATTGTAAATTAATTATAATATTAAAACCTTTTGATACAGGCATCCGGCATTGATACAGGCATTCCGAAACTACTTAAGGTCAATTACCCTTTGTCACTTTCTATACGCTTGATTTCTTCCACGCTTTGCTCATACGACCTCTTTGCCTTTTCATTCCGAGCATTTAATTGCGCCAACTCTTTATCCAACTCCTGTCCCTTATTTTCCTCGATGTGCACATAGTACCATTTGAGTTCTAAGTCCAACTTTCTAAGGGTTTCTTGATGTGTACCAAGTCCCTCAACCAGCTTCACCTTGTCTTCACAATCTTTGTACGTTTTTCTCAAGTTCTCAAGGTCCTGAAATAGAATTCGTAGCACTTTCATGTTTTGTCCATTCTCACTGTTGTAAGTATGACATGCATCTTAAGCAAACTTTTTCAGCACTCAAGATTTTTCATTTTCTAACCTCTTTCTTTGCATCTAGCGTTTTCTCGATTTCCTCCAAGGTCTGGTGTACCTGGAAACGAATTTTGTCGCATTCCCCAGTTCCAGTACCATCTTCAAACAATTTGTATCTAGACAATTCAACGCATACGTATTCACTACCGTTGTTAAACACAAGTGCAAGGTACATAATTTCATTTCGACAACACTTACTTATTTTTTGGGTCTTTGCTTCGCAAAAAACTTCTTGCATACTCCTGGTTTAATATAACAACTGGATTTTCTAACTGAATATCCAAAGATCGAAGAATATAATCCAACTCTTGCTTCGTTGCATTTTTCAATCTTCCTCCAAGCCCATACTGAAGCTTATACGTCGACTGACCAGCAGAATTAATAATTCGTTGGATGGATATTCGTTCACCGTAAGTCTCAACGGGAAGCTTCCCCTTATTTAAAAGAACTACTTCTGTTTTGGCATGACTTTCTCCTGTTTTTATCAAATCTATAACGATATTTTTTAACATTATTCAACACTTACATACATAACGAAAGCTACTACCTATACGCAAACCTTCAAATGATTCGAGAAGTCAACTAAGCACCATTTTTATGATTTACTGGTTTTCGTAACAACGTGACTTGTTTTATTTACCTTTAACCGACGAAGTTCTAGATGTGCTCAAAGCTTTTCCTCCCAGACCAATCATGAGACCAGACAAAAGTGCACTTTTTCCAGATCCGTTTTCACCAACCACAAAGTTCAAGTTTTCATGCCATTCTTGATGAAAGGATTTATGGCACATGAAGTTCCACAAAGTGATACTCTTAATAATTCCTGACGCATTCAGGCCTCGCTTCTAAAAATTGGAGAACGAACATTTTAACATCAGTGAGTTCATATTTAGCACGTTTGACTGAATTCATGTCGTAAACAAAGACGAGTAAATTACCCTATTCTGCGCTTCGACCATGTTTCTGGTAGCTTCCGTCAATTTCTTCATCTTTTTCATGGCCTGCTGGCTGCTATCTTCAATCTGAAAAAGTTAACATCACGTTAACCATCACTAAGCACATCACATTTCATCATTGCAAATGGCTCCCAAAACAATGATTATGGTGTGTGATGAACCATTCATCCTACCGATGGTGATGACCCACGTTTCTGACCCTTCCGCGTCTGGGAGCTGGAGGAACTGGCAACTTGAGATTTGGACGAAGTGGGTGCCGGGGAGCCAGATCTACTTCTGGGTGACCTACGAATGTTTTGTCGATTCGCTTCTCCATGTCTAGGTGAAAAAGGGACCACTTTCCTACCATTCAGCCGTGACCGCCTGGGAGACGGCATTGTCGTGACCTCAGATCGCTGTTTATACAAAATGACCAATTAGTATCACTCCAGCAAGGTAACGGACAACCGACTTAAGATTGCACTAATGCAGGAACAGCGTAAACAAACAATGACTCTACTTTGGCTCCTATAACTTTTAATGAAAGACACTAAATCTAATTACCTTTTCCATCGCGATGGAGGCCCGCCGGGTAATTCACTCTAATTGTAGGTATCTCGCGGATTTCACACGTCATAAACCAGTAATAATAATATCATTTGAACCGGCCACTTTTATTTAGAGATAAATCGAGATAAATAACAACCAAATAAATAAGATAAATGGAAATGAACCACAGACGAAGCCCTGCTTCGAACGTTCATTAACAAATACACAGCACACGACTAACGTCGGTGGTGCCGGGTCGTATGAAAGAAAACAGCAAATTATATTTATATTTTTACATATTAATACTGAAACTGAGATTATACCAAACCAAAAAGGATAGCAAATAGCAAGAGGATACAAAAGAGCAAAACTGACGGGGATATAAAGGGGAAACATCAGTGGAAGTGGAATGAGAAGGAGGCAGAATTTCTATCCCGCCGTTTTCATTTTCAGCTGTGCTTTTAAGCCAATGCTGAGACGGGACGACGAAAGACAGTGAGAAAACGAACAGATCCTTTCGTATGTCATGTACATACAGCAAATTGCTACGTATTCTTTCTCGGGACAAGTCCGGACTTGTTCTTCTTTCTGCGGGATTTCCTCGGCGCCTATTATTGGCTTTGGCAATTCATATACATAAATTATTATGGTGGTATTATTTGTGATTGGTTGAGAGGAAATTATTGATTGAGGTATTAACAATTAACACATATTAACACTGTGGGCTGGGTCACCATCATAATACGAAGCTTCGCTAAAGGTCACGCCAGTACGTCGTAGAGTTCTTTTTAAATGTAAAATACCTCATCTTTTTGTAAACTCACACGTATTAAATCTCGATGCCTAAAATGTAAAGATGGTTTTCGCCTAGAAAATGCGGACTTTTGATTGTTGCCAAATTAGTTAGTTGCCAAAGTGGATTTTTGGAAAATAATTGCACAGGATGCTCGGTACTCCCCCTTGTTGCTGCCTTTATTGTCCAGAAATAACAAAAGAAAGGGATATAAACTGATTCATGTTATAAATGATATTCATTTCATGCATTTATTTATTATTCAATTATCTATACAATTATTTTATGCATTTATTTATTATTCAATTATCTATACAAT